>JAVLUZ010000341.1:1881209-1908232 GCA_036768485.1 Mermis nigrescens
TTTCTCGGGGTTAGCCAGTATTTGCGACCCGTCTTCGATTGTTGTGGCCCACAATTCGGGCGTTATCAGTTGCTCATGTTGAGCGGCGTCGTAGGCAATTATATGGTTCCATATGACCGTTATTAGCCGCTGGTTGGCGACCCATATTCGCGAGTCGATTAGCCGTTTTAAGATATCAAATGAAGGCGCCATCATAGCATAAAATTTTTTGAATAATAGTGCCAGCCTCTCCATCACTCTTTTTATAGATCTCAACTTCCTGGGATGTGGCGTAACATGTATAGACATGAATTAAATGAGTACTGGTATGTGACGTACTGGGATGTTAATTTATACTGGGATGTAATCATAACACGCTCATTTTAATTCATTAATGCTTAAGACCTTTCATTTCAACACAATTAATGCCTCAGAAACATAATTAGCATGTATTATTAACTTTAGTTGGTTCAATCACTTCTTATTTATTTATATAATTTGAAGTAAAGCGCGCATTTAATTCAATTACATGTGAGCATTGAAAATGGCTCATAGATTGTAGAACAATTAGAAAGAAAGTGTAGGCAAATTGAGCAGTTTAGAAAAAAGTAGCAGAGATTGGAAAAAAGTGTACAGAGTTTCGGAAAAAGTGTGGAGTTTGGAAAAGTGTGCAGAGTTTCGGAAAAAGTGTGCAGAGTTTCGGAAAAAGTGTGCAGAGTTTCGAAAAAGTGTGCAGAGTTTCGGAAAAAGTGTGCAGAGTTTCGGAAAAAGTGTGCAGAGTTTGGAAAAAGTGTGCAGAGTTTGGAGCATTTTTTACACGTTATAACATAGGAAGTGTGCAGAGTTTCGAAAAAAGTGTGCAGAGTTTCAGAAAAAGTGTGCAGAGTTTCGGAAAAAGTGTGCAGAGTTTCGGAAAAAGTGTGCAGAGTTTTGGAAAAAGTGTGCAGAGTTTGGAAAAAAGTGTGCAGAGTTTGGAAAAAAGTGTGCAGAGTTTGGAAAAAGCGTGCAGAGTTTGCAAAAAGTGTGCAGAGTTTGGAAAAATACCGAGAATATTAAAACATATTTTGGGATTATTCAAAATGTCATTATCATTCATCCAACTATAGTATAATAGAGACATGTAGTGTAAGTCGGTGGGCCTGAGTTCAGCACTTTTTAGGGCTAAGAGTGACAGACGAGAATGATATAGTCAAAAACTCTTTTGCTTTGACATAGTTTATTAAATAAATTATACAGGTATATTAGACTTAACAATTTGATGACATAGGCATATGTTTAAGATAGAAACACAAGAATAAGCATTTAGGGTGGCCTACTTGAGTAGTGTGGCTGTAAAGTAATTTATCAGTCAGCCAATTTTCAAAGAAATAATTATTATTTGCACACACATTTGCTACATAACTGTCCAGGCTGTTTGTTGGCTATAACATTCATTATTGCAACCCCTCTTACATATAGGAAGACATTGCATTTTCAAGGACCAGAGACATAAAGATACTGCATACAGTAGACAAAGTCTGTTGAATTTATAAGTGCTTGTAAAGTTTGGAACATTTTCCATAAAGTTTAGAACATTTTTCGTAAAGTTTGGGACATTTTTGTAAAGTTTGGAACATTTTTGTAAAGTTTCGAACATTTTTTGTAAAGTTTGGAACAGTTTTTGTAAAGTTTGGAACATTTTTGTAAAGTTTGGAACATTTTTTGTAAAGTTTGGAACACATTTTACACGTTATAACATAGGAAGTTTGTAAAGTTTGGAACATTTCTTGTAAAGTTTGGAATATTTTTGTAAAGTTTGGAACATTTCTTGTAAACTTTGGAACACTTTTTGTAACGTTTGGAATATTTTTGTAAAGGTTGGAACATTTCTTGTAAAGTTTGGAACACTTTTTGTAAAGTTTTGAACATTTTTTGTAAAGTTTGGAACATTTTTGTAAAGTTTGGGAAATTCGGAACAAAGCTTGTAAAATTTGGAACAAAGCTCTTAAAAGTCAAAAGAAAGTTATATAAATGTTCAAATATCCAAATTCAGCCACAATTAAAGGGTATATTGCATCCAAAAATCCTTGTTTCTATTGCCTAAGTTAATCAGGCAAGTAAAGCATAATGCGTACACACTGTTAGCATCTGTACAGAAATTTATATTTGTGAGGCTGCGTTATCTGTCTTATTGGTTAGGTGTAAGCATGATAGTATTGCACTGTTCGCTTAAAATTTTGCTTGTTTATTGATAATGAGCTAGTAGCCTAAGCACACACAAATGTGTTAGAAATACACAATACTATTTAAATTCCACACTTTATTGGGAAAGTGTGTGTTAAACTTACTTGTATTGCTACATTAATTGAGCAATTTAGCAACAAGCATCAGGCTGCATGCTTTTGTCTATATTGTAAAACTATCATCTCAGTACAGATTTAACTGCAAATCCTAATACTTGAGACCATTAATTTAGAGTTTTGACTATACAAAATCTGATTGTGCAGAAAACTGTTATTCTAATTAACTTTCAAGTGTTACTTACAAGCTTATTGAATGAAGCTAAGGCAAGGCACAATAGTATGTTCTATTTGCATAAAGAAGAATTGGGCACAATTTTTTATTCAGAGCACATAATTCAAACATTTAGTCAACATAAACATCTGGAACAACGCAGTCATCATCCAGTCAATCATCAATACAAATACAAAGGAAAAAAGTAGCAAGCAAAAGATATATGTTGCTCGGGTCGGACAAAAAGCTCATGGGTCCCATAATCGTGGCATTGAAAAATCTGGCACTGACCCCTCCTACATACATTGGTAGGTACTTGCAAAACATCAAAAATCATAGAAATTTTAAGCCAGTCTGCTGCTGACTGTTTTCGGTTCAGTGTGCAATTTATTATAAAGCTAAAGGAGACATTTATGAAATAAATGAAAAATGAATGATTAAACTTAATCGACCAAACATAACAAAACCCCAGTCACACTGCCACCCAAGTCAACTGAATCTTCCCCCCAGCCACCATCTTAAAATGACTGGCAGGTAGGAGGGACTGAGTAAAAACGGTCAAAAATTGTAAACCATAGCTCATCTATTGGACAAACAAACAAGCCTTGACTTGACTCACTAGCTAGGCATCCGTCACCAGTGATCGGACCAAGGGTACTTTTTGGACCCTCGGCCACACCCCTTGGCCTCGGCTGGAGGTCGAGGCGGCTCAAAATCTTTGCCTTGGCCAAGGCCGACGCCAAGTGTAATGCCGAGGGTCAAACTTATATACCTATACCCATAAATAGTACTCTTAGAATATTTTGTATGCACATGAGCTAGTGAATAATCGTAATATTGAACACTTTATCAAATGTCAAACAATTCATTTTTATTTTCAATAATGAAAGATTAAATAAGTGATGGTTTTATCGAATAAAGTCAGCAGCATGAAAGCATACTTAATTTAATAAGTTGCCATTGATGAAGACTTGGAAAAGTTGATAAAAAATATGGCTGAACAAGCACTTAAAAACTTTTATTATTATAAATAAGAAAACAGTGTCAAAGAAATAGATGAACAAACGAAATAAGCTAAGTAAAGAGTGAACTGTAGCCATTGTTGTGCTCGCTTATGCAATAATGCATGTTTAAACACGCTTCTTCTGTCATCCAATTCTGGTGTGGCAGGTAATATGACGGAAACTGCACTGTACTTTCCGATCATAGTTTCCCAAGGTCCAGAGTTGAGGGATGGGTGAAATCTCAAAATGGGGGACCAGTAAATTAAGTAGTGTCTTTGTATGAACGAACAAATTTTTGTAGATATTTTATATATGTATATAAGTATATTTTTAAACATACTCATTTCACATACTGCCAGTGTGTGACCTGCAACTGGCATGCAGTCCTAAACAGTGTTTTTTGTGTGCCAGATACCTTTTTACGTGTACAAAGATAGTATCAAAAGTCCTTTGAACATTTTGTACATGCAAATTGTTGTGTACTATTATAGTATGGTACAGTAGCGATTTAGTGTGGTAAAACAGGGTTTTCCGACCTTTGGTAGTGTATCTTAGCTAATTTCTGGGTTTCTGAATATTTGACTTTTTTCCATTCTTAATGCAAAGTCTACTATTTAAAGATATATAGGACAGACAATTACTGATGCACCAAAAATTTTCGGAAATTTTACACCTTTTTACAGTTTTTCTCCAAAAATCTTTGAGTATGTACAAAGATGGTGCTGTCACACAGGGTGACTTGAGCCATTTACAGCCAGAAAATTTCATATTTTTGTGCAAACCGCCTCATCCAGAGATAAATCATGAACGCTAATTTTGCCAAAACAACAAAAAAAGGGCTAACCTTTCTATTCTAAGAGTATTTTTTATGTACTAGTGTTCAATCATAAGTTTTTAAAATTTTGAGGGTGGCTCATTTCACCTTGGCAGTGGGAGCGACTTGAGCCACATGAATCCTAGTGCACTATATGAGCGTCAAATGGCTAAAATAGCACATCAAATGGTGTGAGATGAGCCACCTATGGTGTTTTAAAAAAATTGCATGTGTTTATTATAAAAAAAGACAAGAAACTAGTATGTAATCAGTAGGGATGCAACGAGTACCTGGACCGGACCCGGAACCCGACCCATTATTACCCGGTTCTTTTTTTGGACCCGGACCCGCCTATTGAAAATTTTTGAGACCCGGACCCGGACCCGGAACCGGTAAAATTTTGCTTGAAAAATAACGGGTAACGGGTATTAAAAAATTTAAAAAGATGCGAATGATGAAAGACTTGAATGGCGACTAAAGACTTCATTTCCAACTTCTAAATCTTCACATTAATACCAGCTAGTATTTCAAAAACAATCAGATTCATCTACTTGTATTAGTTTAAGAGGCAATGAACCACGGTCAAGGTGTTTTTGAATTTGTTCAAATTTTTTTCTGTTTGCAGGGGCGGATTTAAGGTGGGCGGGGGGGGCGGCGGCCCCCTCCTTATTGGTCAAAAATATTCGGCGAGATAAAGAATGATATGCAATTTGCAATGATTTTTGGCCGTCAGTGACCATAATTTCTCAAAACTTTCCGGCACTGCGCCGGATGACATTGATTTACTTTCTTGGCGACCTGGAAGCACGGTTTTTTTTATTCAGCAAAGATTTTTACCGATGTACAAAGACTTTTCGGAACCGTCTTGTGCAAGTACAAAAATTTTTGGAAGACAAAAACTGCAAAAAAAGGTTTAAAATTCGCAAACATTTTCGGCGCATTGCGTTGATAGGAATAATTGTGTGTTCTATATATCTTTATAATAGCAGAAATCGCATTTCGAAAGGAAAAATGTCAAATTTTTCGGCGCTTGGCGCCGTTTTAAGACGATCTTAATGATTTTTGCCCTCATAAAACCAGGAATTATATAGCTAAAATACTCTACCAAAGGTCAACAAATCTGTTTTTACCACACTAAAGTCGCTACCTTATTATATCATAGTACTCAAAAATTTGTGTGTACCAAATGTACAAAGACTTTTAGGGACCATCTTTGTATATACATGTACAAACGGACCTTGTACAAAAAATAACACTGCCTGGAAGCCATTTTCTGTTCATGTAGGTTTCAAAACAATTTTAACAGCAGAAACAGCTATTTTTGCATAGTTTTCTTCTATTTTCAATTAAAAATTTCGATGTTTCGCATCAAATGCCATAAATATAGGAAATCAAGCAGTAAATCATGCTTCTAGACGTCTATCTGCCTTGATTTCACAAATTTTCCGGCGCTTTGCGCCAGATTTTTGTTAAAGTCAAAGAAATTTAATGATTTTTTCGCAAAATTGTGCAAAATTTTAAAATTTTAAGAATAAATATCACGTCAAAAGTGATTTTATGTAAAAGTATACAACGTAACACACCGAAAAAACGCTATTTTGTGCGTCAAGGGCAAATTTTCGGACCTCTTTTTGACTTTTTTTGGAAAAAGTTGGGATACGCCCCCCTAGGAAAATCCTAGATCCGCCACTGTCTGTTTGAGTCGCTTCTGTGAAAATGGCTAGCCATTTTTCGGCAAATAAGGCGCACGTTTAACCGTTTGCTGCTGTTCTAGAGCCTGGATAAATGAGCTGAGAAGTATGTACATGAAACTTGTGAAAAAACAAGTTTTTTTTTCACTACCGCCTTAACAATTAAATTCAAATTAGGCTCCACGCAGCTTGAACTTGGTAAGTTTGAATCCTCTAATGCCTTAACTACATATGTTTGTACCATTATCGCGCACAATAACGTGCACCTGCAAGATATTCATAAAGATATTGTATGACTCAAGAATCTACACGCTAACTCACTAACTATTTTTATAATGTCCCACAAATAAAGCATGCTTTCAGGGCACTTCGCTTAAATATTGTGCTGTATGATGCTCAGCACCTAAAGGTGATGTATGCAAATTCCCTTTTTTCAGCTTAAAGTCGTCCGAAATCGAATGTGCTGTTAAACTTAAAAATTAAAATGTTGTGATTAATCAATTATGTTACGGAGTTTTGAAGGTTAAGAAAACTTGCCTAAACAATGATTCGCTGATGCGAGACCAAATGTCAGTCGTGAATAGAATATCGACTTCAACGCATTTCTTAACCTGCTCAGCTATTTTTCCTGCACACTTTCATATTCACTCAGTACTTCATTTTTATAAAATGTTCTTGATTTAAGCTCATATAACGGAATCTAGAAAATAAACTTGATTAGTTTATATAAATCAAAATTTAGTAGGCAATTAAAAAAGATAATTTCTCGCTTTAATTCCATAAAACCAATATTTTCAGCAGACTGAAAAGGCTGATCATTTGAGCAATTTTTTTATCAATACGTCTCAAATTTGGATCGTTTCTGCCCAACTTTTTTGCTAAAAAATTATCGATATATATATCACCTTTGGATGTATAAATAATTATTTAAATCACTTATTCAGGAACTTTAACTTTTTGTTGACTGACATTCTGAAAATAAGAAGCAATCACGCAATCTGAGTGCATTAAAAAATTAGCTTTATATAAATAATAGGACCATTTTGTTCATATAACACATGATTCACAAATTCCCGTGGACCCGGACCCAGACCCAAACCCGTTATTTTTTTCAGACCCGGACCCAGACCCGTACCCAGACCCATTATCTGAAAAATTTGAGACCTGGACCCGGACCCAGACCCGATATTCCAAAAAATCTGGACCCGTTGCATCCCTAGTAATCAGTCAATGGTAGTTCTTGGCATGTTAAAAGTTTGATAAAGGTCCCAGATACTGATTCCTTCTTCAGCCAGGTGCACAGCATCTGCTAACCATTCCTCTGACCAGTTTTCATATCGCCGACTTCCTAATTTACGTTTATAATGGAGCATCTTCTAGAGTAGAACTAATCAAAAAGCATAACAGTAGTAGCTCATTTCACCCTGTTTTATGCACAATTGCTGGGGTGAAATGAGCCATTGACTGTACTAAATATCAGAAGTGGAAGTAAGGCCTTGAAATACTTTTGTCAGATGCAGAAAAACGTTAGCAATCCACTAAGAAAAGAATTTCGTAAAATATCTGCTCATTGTCTCAGAAAATCTAAAAGTTTATCACCATACTTTTCAGGAAAATTTACATATTCAGGAAAGCGATGACAGAAGAAGCTGCACGAAAAACTAATGTAATAGCAAGAAAGATGAACAAAAACTATACCAGGAAAGTTTTATTTCAAAAGACAGTAATGAGTAGCACGCGTGCAAGAGGATCACAAACAAAATCCATACTGATTGGCTCATGTCACCCCGGTGGCTCAAGTCACCCCATGTGACCCTGAAAAGATTCTGTACATTATGAAAAATCTTTGCCGAATACAAAGAACCGTGGCCCTAAATGTGATAATTCTGCTTGAATTCAGTTGGTAATATTAGTTCGCGCTAAGCGCCGAAATTTTTATCAGCTTTTGATGAAATTTACCATAAAACTCAACTGAGAAAGCTAAAACAACTTGTCCTACAAAATCAGAAATATTACAGATATTGTAATATGCCAATTAAATCTTGTAATAAGCACTACTGTGCTTAAAAATCCAATGCAAAATCAGGATAAATTAGTCAATTTTATTTTTGAACGGCAAAAAAGTGCAAAGTTATTAAATAGTACTTAATTTGCATAAAATTTTTAAAAACAGTATAAATAGATACAAAAGATATTTAAATCTGCATAAAGATGCCTAGATTACATAAAAATCGATTTTGGAGTGTTTATTTCCCCTTCTTCAATCTAAATACAGTACATTAGCAATATTTTGCACCAAGCGCCAAAAATTTTTTTGAAATTTCCTAAAATACACTGGAAAACAATATAATTCATATAACTTCGTTCAAGAAAGTATTTTAACATTGTATAAAAATGGCTCAAGAAAATGCGCGATCCAAAATTTATTTTTGGCAAAACCTGCATTATTGGCCCTTTTTTAGGTGCGTTTTTGCGATTTTCAGCCGAAAATTTGTGATCATTTACCCCCTCTCCCATAAAAATGGCCAAAAACCATACGTGTAACAGGGGGGTTCAGGGAATTCCCCATCCACTCAGGGTTGGACATCCTCCCACACCCTTCCCTCCAACGTCAGAAAATTTTGACCCACCCTCCCCATTTTTGGCAAAAATTTGCGCTTTGTTGGCTATTTTTAGGTGCTGTTGCCATTTTTGACATAAAATTAGAGTCGCTAATCCCCCTCCTCCTAAAAATGGCCAGCCTACCCAAAATTTCAAGCCGTTACATGTATGCCAAGGAGCCCCTCCTGAAAATTTTTAGCTGTTGCATGCATGTTTTATAGTGATAGTTAGTCTATTCACTCTTGCTTACATTCAGAAACACTGTATCACTTCGTGAAATTCTAATAGTTAGCTGCACTTTTGCCATAGCAAAAATTAACTTCAAAAATTATTCAAAGGTTTTCACCAAAAATCGTCTGACAATGATTTGAGTCTTGTACCCTGAGAGGAGGGTAATAACCCTCCCTCACCCCTTTGTGAATAAGTGTTTCTGATCCATGTAGCGAGCATGAGAATTAAAACTTAGTCATCACATGAATAATAAATTGGCACTTTACTGTATGTAGCTTGGTGTAACTGGGTACACGACTAAAACCATAAGAAAAGTCTATAGGTAAAAAATAGCCTGTGTACTGCAGATGCATTCTAAATAGTTAATATTCAACAGATATATTAAACTTATTTAAATTTGATTTTAACACTCGGCGCCTCGGCACTTTTCAGCTTTACCCTCAGCACCGAGGCCGAGGCTCCAAAAAACGCCAAGGATTGCTGAGGCCGAGGCCTCGGTCCGATCACTGTCTGTCACCCACTGTTTTTTATATGAGACAAAGATTTTGATGCTCGTACAAAGATTTTTGGAGCCATCTTTGTACTATGTACAAAGACTTTTTGCAGCAAAGTAATAGTAATTTTAACGTTTTTGTAGTATTTTTTGCAAAATTTCAAAAAATTGTCGGCGCTGCGCCGAGTATCATAATTACATTCTATTTAGCTCCAAGTGCGGGCATTTAACACTCCAAAATCTATCTGTAAGCATCTTTGTACAGATTGAAGCATCTTTTACATCTATTTCCACTGTTTTATAAAGATTTTATGCAGGAAAAAGAACTATTAAACAACTTTGCACTGTTTTCTGCCATTTGAAGATAAAATTGACTCTTTTATCTTTGCATTGCATTAAATTCATAAGCAAATTGGTGTCTATTATGAGATTCAGTCAGCACATTGCAACCGCTTACTATTTATAATTGTGTGTCACAAGTCATTTTAACTTGCTGAGTCGAATTTTATGTGTAATTTCAACCAACATGAGACGTGAAAATTATGGCGTTTCGGGCCGAACTAATATAACCAGCTGAATTTAGGACAAAGTTACACCTTTTGTGGAACGTGCGGGTCAGGATAACAATCTAGTAGTATGTAAAAGTGGGTACATTTAATTGCATATTATCTATACGTCATATATGTACAAAAAAAATTTTTGCTCATACAAAGACTTCCGGTGATCTTTGTACATGTACAAAGAGGCTCGTACAAAAAAAAACAATGCTGTCACCCAAAATTTAGATGTCTAGACTTGACAGGACTGGTCTGGTCACTCACATTACTGGAAGTGTAATTGGCAACTCCTTGTAATGCGAGACTCTTGCTAAAGTAGTTATGAGCGATTGTAGAATATGCCCACAAAGTACTCACATGTGAATCCAATTTATTTATGAAAAAATTCTTTAAAAAAAGTGCCAAAAATTAAAAACCAAAAACCATGCAAATTTTTTTGTTTTACCAAAACCCACAGAAACCAAAAACCACAAAAACCAAAAGTTTGCCAGCCCTGGTGTTTTCTGCTATGAATTTAGTTGAAACTAATTTGCGCAATCGTCTTATCTGTAAAACTGTAGATTCAATACTGTCAGTACGTTTTGGTTTGAAGTTTATTTATTTAAATGTGCCAAATTTTAATCTGTCATAGTTTATGTTGAATAGCTTTAATGCGTCAATTTATCAGAGTGATGAAGACGTTAGTGGTAATATTACTGAAGATGCCTTTTCTGATGCCATAGACATGTTATCCAAGTCTTAAGTCAGGTGCTTTAATTTTTTGCAATTCTGGTTCAGTATATGTATTTCTGTAAATAAAAAATTTACTGTCTGTGTTGATGCTGTTTGATGTATATTTATTGCAAATGCATGTATTGTCATGTAAATCTATTTGTTATGTAAACATCTGCTATTTTATGATAATGACGGTTTTTTTGACGGGTTTCTAGCCGGCTGTTGATGGTTTTTGACGGGTTTCTGGCATGTGTGTGACGGTTTCCTGACTAAAGCATCTGGCAACAACCCTGCACCTGCTCCACCTTTTACCCAGCTGAGGCAAGCGCCAGCGCCACCTTTACCGACTTGGCAATGGTCATGGCCAAAACTAGCACCACATTTTACCCACTTGATTCATTCCTTTACAATTTTTCAATGAAAATAATAATTGACTGTCAAAAGCGGCGTATAATCACATATCTTCTGCATCACAAAAACTTAATTTTATGCAAAGAACGTATGGAATAATTTATTTTTCGTAAAAGAACTATATTTAGCTAAAATTTTTGTTGAAATCAAATGTTATAGTGAACTGCATATTTTCTGCATTTTAAAAGTTGATTTTGCTCAAAAAATCACTCAAATAATTTTAAAATTTTCAGTTAAATACGTTAGTATAGTCTATACAACATTTAAGATGCCTTCTACCTTCATTTGAATAATAAATGTCTATCATTAGTTTCAACCCTTATTTTTATGTTTCAGATAAGCTATATAAAACATCTTTGCTAGCTTTGCTGACATCAGCTGGTGCTAATGGCTGGCGCTACCTTTTACCCACTTGGCTGTGGCCAAAGCCAAGCTGAGCACCAGCACCTCCTTTTACCCAGTTGATGAGGGCCAGTGCCAGCGCCACCCTCTACCCAGTTGGCGAGGGCCAGCACCACCTTATACCCAGTTGGCGAGGGCCAGCGCCAGTGCTGCACCTTTTATCCAGGCAGGCCAGGGCCAGCGCCAGTGCCACCTTTTACCCAGTTGGTGATGGCCAGGGCCAGTTCCACCTTTTACCCAGTTGGCAAGGGCCAGGGCCAGCGCCAATGCCACCTTTTACCTAGAGGGCAATGGCCAGGGCCAGCGCCACCTTTTACCCAGTTGGCAAGGGCCAGGGCCAGCGCCAGTACCACCTTTTACCTATGTGCGCCAGGGCCAGCGCCAGTGCCACCTTTTACCTGTGGGTGCCAGGGCCAGCGCCACCTCCTACCAATGTACGCCAGGGCCAGCGACAGCACCACCTTTTACCCAGTTGCCGAGGGCCAGGGCCAGCGCCAGCTCCTTCTTTTACCCACTTGGCCATGGCCAAGGCCAGCGCCATTGCCAGCGCCACCTTTTACCCATGTGCGCCAGTGCCAGCGCCACCTTTTACTTATGCCCAGCATCTGAACCCCCTGCAAAAATTGATAACCCCAGAACTTAATTTTTGACATTTTTTTCTATTTCCTGGTTTTGACTCCTAGAATTTGGCTGCTGCATATGAATAGTCCTAACACCTAGGCTACTGGCGGGAAACGGTGCGCTATTCAGTCAATTTTCCAAACTCAATGGGTAGGTAAGTAAGAAAGCCATCGCTTCTTTCGCTTTACACTGATTGATTAAATCGATCTTGCTTTTGAATCACTTTACTATGAAAAAGTCTTAAGAATTTTGAATCAGACTGTAAGAATAACGATAAAAACATAAAAAAAGAAAAAATGCTGAGCATTATTGTAAAAAATGATATTAATATCGTAAATATTTTTTGGGGTCGTCCGTCATGTTTGTTAACGAAACATTATTTTTTCTGGAAGAATATTGTGAACAAAAACTAAAACGATGTCTCTTTCCACTAACGATAACAATGCTACTCCGGACCAAAATTCTGAATATGGGCCTGGTTTAGCACACGGGCTATGCCTGAGATAAACGGTGAAAATTGCAGAGCAAGCAAAGCGAGCAGAACAATTTTTGCCCCATTTGTGCCTTAGGCTTAGATGTTTGGCACCAATCGGACTTCTCAAGCGATCCCAGAAACTTACCTAATCGGTTGCTTGTGAGCATACATGCACATAAGGAAGGGGGTGAGGAGGGGTATTACTCCTGCCCTGAAGGGTCAGTCGGACGGGTACTGTCCGGCGATTTTGAGCTGATGCAACGTTTTTTGCATCATTTTTGAGGTCAAAAGCAGTAAAAACGTCAAAATTTTCCAGCGCCTTGCGCCAAATTAGTACTTTTAAGCACTTTTTACTCCAAAAGCGCCCAAAATCGATGAATTTTTGCATTTTTTAATGTTAAAAGTGACATAATGCTGTCAAAATGGACTAAAAAATGCTTTTAAATGCGATATTACCACGAAAAAAACTTTTATAGGCTATTTTGACCATTTTGATCATTAGAACAAAAAAAAATCGTGAATGTTAAATTTACTGTCTTGGATTTTAGGGATTCCACCTCCCTTTGCCGGCCCTCTTCTCGTGCATCTATGCGTATAAGACATGGTTATAACTATCTTACTTGCTCTTAGAACCAGGCGGCATCACCGATTGGTGTGAATGCATTGTGCAGTAGAGTAAGAGATCTGAGGATTGAAATCTGGCAACTGCAAGTTATTTTCTCTTTCTGATGAAAATCGAAACCCATAAGGTACATAGGCAGGGCAGACAAGCATAATGATAACTCATACCTACCCAGGCACACGTTTTTATAGGAGGGCGGGGGTTGTGGAGGATATTACCCCCCTCAGGTTCTGAGATTCAAAGCACTGTCAGACGATTTTGAGCTATCAAACATTTTCTGCCTAATTTATTGGTACAAAAAGCAGCAAAGAAAAAAATTTGTTCGGCGCTTCGCACTGACTTGTATATTTCTGTTTTGTTTACCAATAAAATACCTAAGTCAAAGTTTTCGGTCAGTCCTTATATTTTTTACTTACAAGCGTGACGAAACTAGTCAGAATCAGAGGCGTAGCCAGGATTTTGGTTCGGGGTGGGGCATGAATAAAAATTTTTTAAGACTACTTTTGCATTGAATGCCAGTAACGTTATGTATAGTAAAACTGAGTTTTCCGACCTTTAGTAGTGTAGCCCAGTGTTGTTTTTGTACAAGGTCCGTTTGTACATGTACAAAGATGGTCCCTAAAAGTCTTTGTACATTTTGAAGACACAAATTTTTGAGTACTATAATATGGTATGGTAGTGATTTAGTGTGCCAGTACTCATTTCAGACGCGAAGCGCCGAAAATTTTACAATTTCAGACTTTTTTCGCAATTTTTGTCTCCCCTAAAATCTTTGTACCTCTGTACAAAGACGCTTCCGGAAAGTCTTTGTACACCGGGGAAAATCTATGCCAAATATAAAAAAACAATGATGAAGCCTAGCTAATTTATGGGTTTCTGACGATCAAAAATACAAAAAGTGTAAAGCGGCTCTAAGTTCCGAAATTTTTTGGAATTTCTACCGTTTTCATGTAGAATTTACGGCCTTTCTATTGACAAACATTTCAGAAAATATAAGTGGCGCAAATTGCCGAGAAATTTAGTCATTTTTTACAGCCCTTAACCATCTTTAGCTGGGTGAATACTAATAGTCTGACAGCAGAAAATTATCAACTTTGTACAAAACAATTTTGACACTTCAAGCTTTCAACAAGAAAACTGTGATATACTAACTCTGTCTGAAGATATTTTGAGTGATTCAGGCTTTTAAGCGTAATGCTGGAGCTTTACAAAAAGAAAGAACAGTAGGTGGCGGCGCTATGCACTGGAAATTTTGACGTTTTTTTCACTTTAAACTCAATTTATATCGCTTACATCATACAAAAGACAAATTAATGCCAGTGCGAAACGGTGAAAATTTTAGAAATTCCTATTTCTTTTACCTGGCTTGTTCTCCCTAAAATCTCGTTGCGCATGTACAACGAGATTTTACGGCTGCAGGGGCCTGGGATGCATGGTTTTTTTTGTATTCGGCAAAGAATTTGCTGCGATGTACAAAGACTTTTTGCCGTCTTTGTACATGTACAAAGATTTTTTGGAAGACAAAAACTGCAAAAGGTCCGAAATTCGCAAAAGTTCTCGGCGCTCCGCGCCAAAATGAGCAATTGTGTGTCTATATATCTTTATAATTTCAGAAATTGCATTTTGAAAGGAAAAATGCCAAATTTTTTGGTGCTTTGCGCCGTTTTGAGACGATTATTACTGATTTTTGCCCTCAGAAACCTATAAATTGCTAAAATACGTAACCAAAGGTCGAACAACTCTGTTTTTGCCACACTAAAATCGCTACTGTACCATATTATAGTACCCAAAAATTTGTGTGTACGAAATGTACAAAGACTTTTAGGTACCATCTTTGTACATGTACAAACGGACCTTGTACAAAAAAACTGCTGTTATGGCGCGCTCAAGCATTCCCAGCGGGTTCCGGGGCAGAGTCCCCAAAAATTTTGTAAAAAAGAAGCATTTTAATGTTAAGTAGTAAGGTTAAAATTTTTGCAAAATGAAAATTGGCCAAATCTCGGTTCTGAATCAAGCAAGCCCAAAAACACTTAAAATTGATGAAGTTTTACATTGCACAAAACTTTTGAGCTGAAATGCGTTTTTGACCTCTGCTAATTACATAGCGCAGCAACGGGTCGCTGCCAATAAGATATAGAAAAATGTACCAATGAAAATTTTGTTCTTACCCTTTTCAGGCCCATTTGTGGCCTTCTTATTTACAAGATGCAGTTCAGAAAACAGGAAATGCGCAAAAAACATAAGAAAATTTGGCCATTCCTTTCATTTAAAATGGATTATGTGTCCTTGAAAAGAAAGACAAACGAAGCAAATAATAGACAAACTGGTACTGCGGTCGGTTTGTTTGTTTACGCTCTTAATCGCTTTCGGCCTATTGTGTCAACGTTGGACATACGAACAACGCGGATATTACTCAAGATATCCTATGTCCAATGCGCTAAAACGAAAAAATAGCCGTAATTTTTCCGCTATTTTTTCTACTATTTCGACCTCCGTTTTGAATATTTCTGTAAATACCATTAGCATTTGGTTGGAACGACTTATTTTATTAGCGGGTGATGTTGAATCGAATCCCGGCCCTTCTCAACAATCAACATATTCAGATTCTCCAGACTTTAGCTGTTCGCATTGCAAGTCGCCCATTCTTGAATCTAGCCCATGCTTTCTGTGTTACTTCTGTGACTCATACGAACATGCGTCGTGCGCCCGAATTCTGGAGACATTTCAGAAAACTTTAACGGAATTACCTTTTAACACCCAAAAGAATTTTCTGTACTGTTGTAGCAGCTGTATTCACTGCAAGGTACCCCAGGTATCTAAAAATTCATACAAATTACTACAATCGAACGATTTTTCGCCGCCTCCACCGTCCAATTTTTCGGCGCCGACTTTTCCCTCAGTGGCTCCATCGTTTACACCACCGTCGACCTTTCCTAACCGAAACGCCACCGTCTCCATTATTCAGGATTACGTTGAGGCGGAGGAAAAGAAATCGACCGTAGTTGTGCTAAATCTGCCGGAAACGGAAGAATCCACGGACGATTTATTAGCGGCCATCGAGGATTTGGTGGATGGGTCAGAATTTGATCCTGCAAAAATCGTCAGCGCCCGTCGATCTGGAAAAATCTTGGAACGTCGTGGAGTCGAGCTGCCTCGGATCGTCAAAGTGAAATGCGACGACGTTACCGCAAAAATCCACCTTATTCGTGCTATCAACCGTCGGAAGGATTACGACAGGAAGGATGAGGATCAGGACGAGGATGTTGCAAAAGACCGACGTTCCAGGATTTGGGCCAGGCCCGATTTAACGTACTTGCAGCGAGAACAAGGCAGAGTTTTGCGACAGGAGTTAAAAGAGCAACGCGATTCTGGTATAAGCAATACTTTTATCGACTATAATGCTGGAGTTATTCGTAAAAATTCCGAGTCTCGTTCGCATTACCCTGCCACTAAAAAGGTTACCCCTAAACCTAGAAATTGACGGTCCTGCCTCTCCTCTTGTTTAAAATGTATTTTTTTCAACGCTAGAAGTATAACTAACAAGGTTGATGAACTAAAAATGTATCTAAATGGTGATTTTGATTTAATTCTAGCAACTGAAACCTGGTTACACGAATCTATTCCTGACAGTTACATTTTAACAGATAAGAAATTTCAAATATTTCGAACTGATAGAATAGGTCGAGGGGGAGGCGTTTGTGTAATAGCTAAACCTGAATTAAAGATTGTTAAAGTAAACCTTAACTATGCCGAATTCTTTGAAATCCTTGCAATTGACATTTATTCCGAAAAAAAGCAAACTCGTATAATTTTGGTTTATACACCACCCAACCACACCACTTTGCACATGCAAAATATGATTAACGTTCTACAGGGCCTTATTTCTAAAGAAAAGCCTTGTGTTATTTTAGGAGATTTTAATCTTCCCGATATTGACTGGGAATTCATAATGCCTCCACCATCTGAGATGAGTATGCTCTTCGCTGATTTTGTGAATCAAAACGGCTTTAGACAAATTATTGATTTTCCGACGCGTAATCAGAATATTTTGGATCTAATTTTAGTTAATGACGAATCCTTGATTTTATCGCATACCAGGTCCGCTCCATTCAGTTCTAGCGATCACGATTCTATAGAGTTCAAGGTACGGATGCTTCATATGAACGAAACACAGCCAGAGTTGTTCTTCAACTTTCACAAAACCGATTTTATAGCATTAAACGCATTCTTAGTGACCGTAGACTGGGTAAATATTTTTTCTTCCTGCGTTTCTGTTAACGACTTTTGGTCACAGTTCAAATTCGTATTAGAAATGGCCTTTGAAAAATTTGTCCCAAAATGCAAACGAAAACATTCTTATCATAAATACCCCCGACATATTCTTAAAATGCAAGCAAAAAAGCTGAAAATCTGGCGAAACTTTAAAGTACAGCCTTCACTCGTAAACAAGACCAAACTCGCTGAAGTAACGAAGTTAATAAAAAGTGAAATTAAAAACCATATATGTAAAATCGAGGAAGACGTTGTAAACTGTAAAAACATAAAAAAGTTATATTCATACGTAAAATCTCAGAGCAAAATTAAGTCAGTCATTCCTCCGCTAAAATTCAACGGAAAACTTATCGAAAATGATATTGAAAAGGCTAACAGTCTAAACGATTATTTTGCTTCTGTTTTCGTTCATGATGACCTTAATTTACCAGAATTTCCAGACAGATTTGGAAAAAAACTAAATAATATGATAATAACACCCGAATGTGTTTATACACATCTGCTCGAATTGAAAGCTTCCTTATCTTCGGGACCTGACTCTATACCTAACATAATCTTGAAAAATTGTGCAATTTGCCTAGCTGGTCCTTTAACCACAATTTTCGAAATTTCCTTCCGTACACATACGCTTCCTGACGATTGGTTAATAGCTAATGTTTGTCCGGTATTTAAAAACAAGGGAACTCCAGACAACATGGAAAATTATCGTCCCATTTCACTTACATCTACTTGTTGCAAAGTTTTTGAGAAAATAATGAAAAACTCCCTGACAACCTTTTTGGTTAAAGAAAAAATTTTGAATCCAGCACAACACGGTTTTTTGAGTAGCAAATCTACTTGTACCCAACTACTTGTGTGTCTTAATGAATGGGTGCAAAAAATCGATAAAAAACAAAATATAGATGTTGTCTACATTGATTTTGCGAAAGCTTTCGATACAGTATGTCATGTCAAACTTTTGCATAAACTGAAACATTTAGGTATTGGGGGTGATATCCTGCTGTGGATTTCGGCCTTTCTGTCTGACCGTAAACAATGCGTCAAAATAAACAATACGTTTTCAAGGTCAACACCAGTAATAAGTGGTGTCCCGCAGGGTACAATTTTGGGACCAATACTTTTCCTTGTATATATTAATGACCTTCTTGGTGCTATTCATGACGACCAATCACAGGCAATGCTTTTCGCAGACGACGTGAAAATGTTCCGAGTGGTAAACAACATTATGGACTCTACTAAATTACAAGATGACCTTAATCAGTTACATTTATGGTCAGAGTTATGGCAATTAAAAATATCCGTAGCAAAATGCAACACGTTACATCTAGGAAATAAAAACATGTGTTTCGGTTACCATTTAGGAACAACAGATATTCCCCACAAAACTACGTGTAACGATTTAGGCATTTTAGTTTCATCGTCTCTTAAGTTTACGAGTCACGTACATAGCATTAAAGTAAAAGCCTTACAACGGACTAACTTGATTTTACGTTTCTTCAGATCTAAGAATCGAGACTTACTAATCCGTGCTTTTAAAATTTACGTTAGGCCCATATTAGAATACAATAGTCAAATATGGAATCCACATCTACTGAAGGATATAGATGCCTTAGAGTCTGTACAAAGATATTTTACACGTCGTCTTTTGGGTCCTAAAATTACTTATTTGAATAGAATTAAGGAATTTAAATTGGAATCCTTGGAATATCGGCGCATCATTTCCGACCTTGTTCTTTGCTATAAAATAATCCACCAATCTGTTGGCTTAAATACTAATGACTTTTTCAAATTGAACCATTCTGTAACAAGAGGGCATTCATTAAAACTCCAAAAACCACTTGTAAAAACTGACTTGGCCAAACATTTTTTTACCAGTAGAATAATTACTTTGTGGAACTCGCTTTCCGAAAATGTCGTAACAAAACCTACCGCCGCATTATTTAAAAAAGCTATTTCCGAAATCTCATTTCCAGTTAAGGGTCACTCATTAGTGGATTTCGATTAAGAATCCCTCGTGTCCCTTTGTAGTGCAGCGTTTTTCATTACTGGACAGTTTCGTTATATGTTTTGCTGTTGTACCTGTTTTAACTTTTGTGTACAGTATATTGTTTTATCGCTGGCTACAGTAAATTACATTACATTACATTACATTACATTACATTACAAAAGACAAACAAAGCAGAGAATAGACAAATTGGTACACAATCATTTTCACACTTTTACTATTAGGCTCAACAAGCATGCGCAGTTTCAATCAACGAACGAATAGTGCATTAAATTACTAAAGTGATGTGAAGTGCTGGATCATCTGAGCTGATTCAAGCTTTTTAATTCATTAGATCTATATAACAATAAATAATAATGACTCGGCGCGGAAGCGCCTGAAAATTTTGACGTTTTTGCCTTTTGGAACTCAGTTTTCTGGACACACATTATTTCAACAGACAAATCAACAATATTTCTGAAAAAAATTTAGGGGGAATGCGCCCTCAATGCCCTTCCCCCTAGCTACGCCTATGGTCAGAATTGTACAAGTAGTACTTTTAAATGCAGCTTTTCCTTCCAAATGGTTTGATTTTTAGCGCGAATCACATCATACTTTTTCAGGGTTTAGCTTTCAGGCGGTTGAAGGAAGGGGGCAAAATCCCGAAATTAGGTACCAGTTAAGTTAAAATTTGAGCGTTTTTTGCAAGTCAAGTGTGAAAAATTATTAAAACATCCTATATGAAATGTTTCGGTAGGAAAACTGCATTTTTAGTACTTTTATACAATTCAGTGAAAAATATAAGAGTTTGATGAAATTTTTGACCTTTTAGGGATCATTTTAACTTCATTCTAGGCATATTATGGATAAAGAGCGAAAATTTTCAACATCTTTGTTGCTTCCCACCCAAAAATCATGCAGAAAATGTTTGATAGTTCAAAATCATCTGATAGTCACTTCAGTCTTGGACCCCGAGGTCGGGTAATACCACCCAACATGGGTAGCAACCAAATTCTTGTGGTCTCTGGGTGGTGTAAAGCTGGCTAAAATCATGAAAAAAACATGCAAAAAATTCAATTCTCCGGATCTATCGATTTTGAGGGTATACCGGCTTACTGGAGTACAAACCCTCCATGCCCACATGTGAGTACTGCCCCTCGCCCTAATGGGAATGTAAGTGTCTGATGCTTACATATTTTCAGATGCATTTTTGACCAGAAAACTTCTGCTGACCAGGCAAAGAATAGGACTGGGATCTTCGATTTTCATCTTTCATGAGAATCATCCATCCTTGTCCAGTGGCGGATCTAGGATTTTCCAAAGGGGGTAGGGGGCGGTACCCCTAAGGAGGGCGGAACCCTTACTTGGGCGGAAAAATTAGCCGTTTTAACCCGGAAATCGCTAAAAATCGCTCAAAAATGCTTAATTTTGCGCACTAATTCGGGCCAATGGAGGGGGCGGCCGCTCCACCCACCTAAATCCGCCCCTGTCCTTGTCTACGCTTCAATTGCTTGAGGTCGTCAGGCCTGTTTTGGAAAAACCACTGTATTTTTGCGCCTTTTTGATACGCAGTCATCGTTTGTAAGCCCAATAAAGACACCTTGTTGGAAAAACTTTCTGGTTTGACTTACATACCAATTCAGATATTTGTCTGTATTTTCAGGCACATACCTCTGGGGGAAGGGATAGGGGTTCGGACTACCCCCAAAATTCAGAAAAATCGGAAAAATAGGACTTTTAAACCTTATTTTGTGCTATTTTTGGCTTTTTTTAGGCTTAGTCCCCCCAAAAATTGTGTTGGTCCCCCCACCAAAGTAGGACGGTCAGCTACGTGCCTCTGCATTTTTGCCGGATTATTTAATTATATTAAACTTTTTATTTCAGTAGAAGTGGCAGAGCACACTAGAAAATATTTTTTCAAGCATTGAATAAAGATAAATTGTTACGAATTTCGCGTTGAAGCATATAGCTATGGTTAACAAGGCGAAATCGGCGGCCGAGAAGGCTTTCAGATATTTGCGCCAATCCCCTCGAGTCGATATAAAGCAAGTCAAAGACAATCCGGGCGCTTTTACTAAAGTAACGAATTAGTTCCCCATAGCAGCTTAAGGTCAGGGTAGGCGGGGAGGGGGGGGTTGGATCAAAATCCTGGAAATCCAGACCAGTAAATTTAGTGTTTACCTTTATTTTTAAGTCAAATGACCAAAACGGTCAAGTTAGCATATGCGCTTTCGTGTATTTTATCGCATTTTTAGCTCATTGTGATTGCATTATTCCGCTTTTAACACCAAGAATATTCGAACTGATCAAAGTGACGAGAGATTTTAGTTTTTCTAGACTATTCCTTAACAGTTTGTTTCAGCGTTTTTTAACTAAACAGCTCATAAAATCAATAATCCGAAAAATTATGCATTGTTTCTCCTTGTTTCTTCGAAAATGATTCACCGTGTGTTCCGTCCCTGCGGTCGAAATCGCCGGACAGTGCCTTTGTGTTTGCTGACCATAGGTGGGAGGCACAAAGTTCTGGGGGGGTTTGGGGGGTCGCAAGATTTTTTCAAAGGCCGACAAATGGCCTTACAAATGGTGGTATGGGGAAAAATACCAAATTTCAAAAATTGAATTCTGGGGGTTATTTTGGTTTGTGGGGGGGGGGGGGTACATACCCCCAACTCCCACGCCCAGGTATTCTGCTGACCCTTTGGCAGGGAGGTAATAGCTCCAGTCGGACAGATATGCTCAATATGGAATTCTTGGGAGGAGTGAAATTTTAAGGTGCCTTTTTTGGACTCAAAACGGTTGTTGCGTCGTTGCTGGCGATGCTCTATCTTTCTAGATTAATAAGACAAAAACTTTGAAAAATATCAGAATAATTAAATTGAACCAAATATAGCCAAAATATGAGTATTCGGCACTCTTATGCAAACATATAGCGTAAAAAGTTTAGAACAGCACGTTTTACAAAAAGTTTCTGGAAATTTTAGGTGAATCGCGAATTTTGGGGGGTTACGAAATTTCTGAGGGGGTGAAAACCTCGCGAGCTCTTTCCCAGATTATGTATGCCCACCTATGCGCATACATGACTTACACAGCTAGGAGCGTACATGATCTTGGGAGGGGTTTCACCCCCGCAGAATCATTTTTCACCCCCCCGCAAAAACTTTTCACCGCCCCTCCAGAATTGGCGATTTTTCAAAAGTTCCCTAAACTTACCTGAAAATTGGTAGAAAAAGTGTCTTTTAAGGGTTTTTTGGCTATCTATTTGCTCAAAATCGCCAAATTTTTCGACGCTTCGCGCCATATATTCATGTTTTAAGCGATACATTGGTCAATTTATTCGACTTTTTTCGAAATTTTTTTCATGATTTGATGCTCTAGGAGGATAGAGTATCGTCAGAAACGCCAAAAAAACGATGTTTTTTAACGCGATACCGGCCATTTTTGGGCCCAAAAAAGGCACTTGAGGTCTTCACCCCCAGAATCCCCATGCTGGGCATGTATGGCTAGGAGCCTTCATTTTTACCCGTGATTAGTTGTTATATTTTTGAGGTCGTTCACCAATAGATTGCGGCTTTGTTTTAGGTAGAAGGATTGCAATCATACCCGGCGTGGGGGTTTGGGGTATGCATCCCCCAGAAACGAAAATACCCCCCAGAATTTAATTTTTTAAATTTTTTCGCAATTTTTTGATACCAATAAATAGTGCTCGATGAGAAATGTTTAAATTGGTGTTTTTCTCGCCATACCATCATTTTTGAGGCCATTTTCAGACCTTTGGAAAAATCTTGCACCCCCTAGAACTTCTGTGCCGCCCACCTATGATTGCAATGCAATTTGCCGAAGCGAACTTCAGCTTTGCATATTGATATGAGATTATTCGATAATTGTATGGTCAGCATAATACATGCTCAGCAAGGGAATTCTGGGGCGGTGAAAACTCTAGTGCCTTTTTGGGCCCAAAAATGGCCGGTACGCGTTAAAAAACATCATTTTTTGGCGTTTCTGACGATACTCTATCCTTCTAGAGCATAAAATCATGGAAAAAATTTCGAAAAAAGTCGAATAAATTGACCAATGTACGCTAAAACATGAATATATGGCGCGAAGCGCCGAAAATTTGGCGATTTTGAGCAAATAGATAGCCAAAAACTAGAGCTGTGCCGGGGCCAGGCCCGGCCCCCGCCCCGCGCCGGGGCCTAGGGTCCCGGCCCCGGCACGAGGCCGACTGGCCCCGGCACCGGGCCGGGGCCAATGTTAGAGTTGATAATAATGTAGAAAATTGATAATGTTTTGGGCAGATTTACCTTCAAACTCAATTTCAAGCAAACCACAGATCTTGCTAATTCAAATCTTTATTTCACTATGTCAGATTGGTGCAAATTTCTAGTTAATAATCAAAATTGACATATTTTAAATTGCAATTCATATAGACGAGCATTTCCAGCTTGCTTGGTAGCAGACAGCTACGTCTATCAGAACAAATAGAATAATAAGCCTAAAAAAGTGCAAAGTAAAGCACATTGAAAAACGCATCCAAGTCAGAGGAGTTAAATCCATACATGGGCAGCTCAAAAATTCTAGGGGGTCCAACATTTTTCAAAGTCAAAAAGTGCCTGATAATATATGGTAGAGCGAAAAAAACACCGTTTTCTCGCGTCTCTCAATGAGCTATCCATTAGCATCAAAAAACCGCAGAAAAACAAAAATTGTGAAAATCAATTTCTGGGGGTCTAGCGGATTTTTGGGGGGGAGAATGAGAATTCTGGGGTCTGGATCCCCCGATGCCCATGTTCTGTTATATCTTGTAATCCGAGCAAATATTAACGCTTGACGTGCATATCTACAAGCAAGAATATATGCATAGGTACATATAAGGGGTAGGGCAGGGTCGTACTATGAGTATGGTAAAGCACGCTATTATTGGCCCCGGCCAGGCCCCGGCCCCGGCACTGGGGCCCTAGGCTCCCGGCCCCGGCCCCGGCAAAAGGCGGCCCCGGCACAGCTCTACCAAAAACCCTTAAAAAAAATACTTTTTCTACCAATTTTCAGGTAAGTTCAGGAAACTTTTGAAAAATCGCCAATTCTGAGGTGGGGGGATTAAAAGTTTTTGCGGGGGGGGTTGAAAATGATTCTGCGGGGGGATGAACCCCCTAAACCCCCAAGATCATGTATGGTCAGCATACAGCTGAATTTTGAGGATTCGGGAGGGTTTAAAAATCGTCGAGTCAAGAGCATTTAAAACATTTAGCGTCAAAAACAGTCTTTAAAGTTTCTCGTTGAGCTCTTTTCACTGATTTGAAAAATTGCGGGAAAAAGGGAGAGAATGTAAATTTAATTATGTTGGTTGCGGATCTTCGAACTGCGGGTTTTAGACCCTAGGAACCACGCGCTCTCCCTGGGGTTGGTTATACACAGACGGGCAGAGCAAGGAAATTCTGGAGGGGCTTGAAATCATACCTGGGCGTGGAGGGGGGTTAGGGGGTATGCACCCCCCTGAAACCAAAGTTCCACCCCCAGAAATCAAAATACCCCTGCCCAGAATTCAATTTTTAAAATTTTTCTCCGTTTTTTTCGCAATTTTTTGTAACCAATGGATGGTGCTTGATGAGAAACGTTGAAAAATTCTGTTTCTTTCGCCATACCACTATTTTTAGGGCCTTTTTTGACCTTTGAAAAATCTTGCAGCCTCTCCCCCCAGGCACGAAGCTGTGGGGGACTGGGGGCTCCGGACCCCCCAAAATTCGAGAAAAACCGGAAAAATAGGACTTTTTACACGCTATTTTGTGCTATTTTTGGCTTAGACCCCCCAAAATTGGTGTTGGTCCCCCCAAAATAAGAGGGCCAGCTACGTGCCTGAGCCCCTGCAGAACTTAAGTGCCGCCCACCTACGCTTGCAATCCGTAAGTGCTTTTTTCAACTCAAAAGCGGTCGATGCGCGTCAAAAACATTTTTTAGCCGTTTCTGACGACGCTCTATTTTTCTAGAGCGGCAAAATAAAATTTTGAAAATCAGGCAAATTTTAATTAATTGCGGAAAATTTATTCGAAAATAACTAAGTCACTTTTGAGTTTTGTGATTGCTAAAACGCTTAAAACCACCCCTTTTTTACGGATGCATGGAAAATGGGGATTCTTAAGGAGGAAGTAAAAACTTCACATGGGGAGGGGTGGGCGGAAATTTTCTGGGGGGCGCGTGAACCCTCTCCCCCCGATGATCATCGATTGACAATATTTTCTTTGCCTAAATTAGTGGGATGGCATGTGCAGTGGCGGATCAGGATTTTCCTGAGGGGGGCGGAACCCTGACTTGGGCGGAAAAATTAGCCGTTTTAACCAGAAAATCAGTAAAAATCCTCAATTTTGCGCAGTATTTTTGGGCCACCCGCCCCCTAAATCCGCCCCTGGGCATATGGTGGTCGAGAATCCTAATATTGATTTACGACAGTTTAATAGTTCTTAAAAATAGAGTCGCGTGGTAAAATCGAATCACAACAAAGCGGGTCAATCCCACAGAGAACTTCAAAGTGCCGGCAAACCGCCGCTTGGATGGATCTACGGCGATTGGTATCGGTCGTGGTTCCAAATTTGGCCCTGTGAGCCTACCTACAACAAGAATATACAGTAAGCTTTCGGTAGTAGCAGCATGTATGTGGCAGGTACGTATCTCTGGGGGAGAATGGAGGGGTTCGGACCTCCCCCCCCCAAAAAAAAATTCAGAAAAATCGGAAAAAATATGAATTTTTAAGTGTAATTTTGTGCTATTTTTGGCCTTTTTGGGTTTAGTCCCCCCAAAATTGGTGTTGGTCCCCACAAAATAGGATGGCCAGCTACGCGTCTGATATGTGGCCGCCATGTATATGTACACATGACGGCCTGTTTTGGTGGAGGGTGTGACCTTCTATTTTTGTCAAAAGAAGTGCTAAAATAAGCGCATTTTGGCGAAAAATTTGATTGGGAGGGCAAGCACGTAGCTGGCCTCCTGAATTTGGGGGAATGAAATTTCGAAGTCAGATATCGTCAGAAATGTTTTTAGTTAAATAGATATGATGGTTTTTTGAGTGTTTCTCAGCGAGCTCTGATTACTGGAGAAGAAAAATTTTAAAAGAATTTAAAAAATTTATTTGGAAAACGCCCGAAAATTTTGGGCCTATCAGCTCAAAAGCATGCTAACATCTGTTCTTACAGTCTTTCAAATAGGCTTCGAGAAATTTCAATTTTTCCATTGGGGGTCCTAACAAAAAATACTCATACTTTTATAATTTTTAAGGGGGGGGGTAATAGTCCCTGCGTATCCCCCACAGCTACTTGCTTGCGGGGGCTAAAAATCACAATATTTAGGTATGATGGACGATGTTAGCCGCCATGAGGAAGGAGGCAGTGGGGTGGGGGTTGTGGCGGATCTATGTTTTTTCTAAGGCGGGAGGGGGCAGTACCCACACCTGGGCGTGGGCGGGGGGGTTTGGGGGAATGCACCCCCTCCGCCCCGAGAAAACCAAAATACCCCTTCCCCAGAATTCAATTTTTGAAAATTTTTTTCGTTTTTTTTCGCAATTTTTTGATGCCAATGGATAGTGCTTGATGAGAAACGTCGAAAAATGGTGTTTTTTCGCCATACCACCATTTTTAAGGCCATTTTTTGACCTTCAAAAAAATCTTGCACCCC
>JAVLUZ010000341.1:1908249-2072684 GCA_036768485.1 Mermis nigrescens
TAGGCGTCTTGTATTAATTCATGGCCCAGTAAAGAACTCCTGAAGAAGTTCTATAGAAGTTCTATAGACGTTCGATAAAGAACTTCAAATAAGTTCTATAGAAGTCATAGTGGAAGACTGTCAAACTTCAAAGAAGTTATATAGAAGTTCCGATGAAGAACCTAGCAGAAGTTCTATAGAAGCTCGATAAAGAACTTCAAAGAAGTTCTATGGAAGACTGTCAAACTTCGAAGAAGTTCTATAGAAAATGATAAAGAACTTGAAGAAGTTCTATAGAAGTTCGATAAAATAACTTTGATCGAAGCTCTATAGAAGACTGTCGAACTTCGATAAGACGCTAATTGAAGTTCGATAAATTTTTAATAGAATCCCCGATAGAATGCACATCGGAAGCTCGTCTAACTTCGAGACAAAAGTGCTGCAATTCCGTAATAGAACCCCGAGGTTCTGCAAATCGCGGAAGTTCGGCCCAAAGTTCGGATGGGGTCCTCTTTTGAACTTCGATAGTGAGCAAACCGAAGTTCGACAGATCTTTTATAGAACTTCAAGTCGGGGTTCAAAGAGACCAAAAAATGAGGTCATAGAACTTTTGAGTGAGCAAATAGCAAGGGTCATTTAAATTTTAATAGGTACCTAAGTACCTATACATATGTAGCTCCTAATACATGCTTCCTTGTTGGATAATAACCTTGAATTGTATTGATTTTCGGTATCCCATTTCCGAGTCATGTGAAACAGACTATAATTATCATGCGATGCGCCTACATAATTTATGCTCATCTTTATTGGCGATAGCATGACCTTGCACTCATCTGTTTAGCTACCCAAAGATGTTTTTCTATACGCACCTTCAAAACGTTCTCGCTAGAAAAAGATCTACGACTTGACTTGATTGACATTTGGAAATCCAGAAAGATGTTTAATTACAAGAAATGGAATAAGGCAAAGCTTTTTTTGCAAGCATAAATCGATAAAATCAAAGCTCACGCTTATGTTTAATCGAGGATTTTTAATCTAAAATTTAATTTTGTCATTTTCAACCAAAGTTTACAGCTATAAACAAAGCAGCACAATTGCGATTTAAATTCTAAAATTAGATGAGCGATATTTTTCCAATTTATAACGCTGGTTCGAAAGAAGCAGCTCTTTTCTAATATTTAGTCTTAGCTTAATTTTATGATCCCTCAAAAAATGTTTTAAGTTCGAAAACATCAATTTTAAAGTTTTACGGCCATTTTAATTTTAAAAAATTGTTTTTACACGGCATATTATATTTAAAAAATGTAATAACTTTGAAATTAGTATTGAAATTTTAATTTTAAATGCCTTTTAAAATATTAACAATTTTTTAAATGAAGATGAAAACAACTGTGTAGGTATAGTCGGTTTGATGCAAGTTCGGTCGTTTTAAAACTATTTCCGGCACTGGCAGATTGCGATCATAGCATTTATCTGATCTGATGTATAATTATCGTGAACCTCGGCTTAGTGTCGATTAAAATTCTTAGAATTTATGCACGAAGTTATTAATGAAACAGATTGGGTACCTACATAGTTTACGAAGCTGACATGCGCTATGCAGTAAGAAATATGCATAGTTATAGATAATTAATGAGCACAGCTTTTTTGCACATTAAGTAATATGTAATTCGGCTCTTTACTGTGTGTATGCGACGCTAAAAGCAGCATGTAGGGAGCGCACATTATGCTATATATCATTCCCAGTGCTTAAACTCGTTCGTGCCTAATAATGGGGTTGAGGTTGGCTGCTTTGACAGAAATCTATCCTACTGTAGTTCCACGTATTTGAGGACGAGGTCAACATCACAAACCTACATACATGTACGAGTATATGTACGCACTCCATGCAGGAGTGCGTATGTACGCACTCCGTGCAGGCAGGCCGCTAATAAGGCATAAATTGTTTCATCCTGAGTGGAGAAAAAAATCTGTTTTTCTTCCTCATAACGTAGTATGGTGGCAGGGCCTAAAGGTAAAGTCTACAAAACGGAGTTCCGGAATGAAATTGGGAAACTTTATTCAGGTAGCCAATTCTAATTAATTGACTGAATTAGAAAAAGGATGGGTATACATTATGCGAGATAATCAAAAACAAGATGGAAAAATCAAATTTTTATTTCATTGTTTCGTGAACTTGGCGAAATTAAATTGAAATAAAAGAAAGTCAGCACTCAAGAAAGTGTAGGCTGAAAATTTTTCGATATACGTAGGTGCCTGATTTTCGGTTTTTTGACAAATGTCCTCAATTTAAAAACAACTTTAGAATAAATATGTCTTTACAGAATAATTATGTTGAGTTTTTTACAATCAAATACAATTAACAAACCATTTTCACTGTTTTAACATGTGGTTTGAACCTTTAATGGTTTGCTTTATGATTTTCGGAGTTTTATCAATCAGTAAAAATTGTTCAATGAAACACATTACGTCGACATGGATGCATTAAATGAATGAGGACATCGGCTAATTGGCCTGACTACGAATACAAATGCCCGTTCGTTAGATTGGGTTCCTAGAAAATATCGATTCTTGCCTTTCATATGAAAATTTTTACCTGCGCGTAGGTCGGACAGACTGTGTGTTCTGTCCGTTTGACCATCAGTATAGCATCTTGCGTTAAATAAGCATTGCCTACACATGCCACGATGACATGTCCAATGACCCCTGCCCTATCGTGATGTCCTTTCTACTCGCCATTGTTTGATTCAACTCATAAATCAACTCAAGCGCACATTCATGATTTGCTATACAGTGTAATACTAGCGAACGAGATGTCGCCATACCTGGGCATGGCGGGTTTTGGGGTATGCGTATGCACCCTCAGAAGGTATGCGTATGCACCCCCCAGAAACCAAATCTGGGGGGTGCACGGTATGTGGCCACCTCCAGAATTCAATTTTTGAAAATTTTTTTCGTTTTTTTCCGCAATCTTTTTGTGGCCAATGGATAGTGCTCGATGAGAAACGTGTTTTTTTCGTCATAACACCATACCTGGGCGTGGGGCGGTGGGTAGGGAAGGGGGTATGCATTCCCCCAGAAACCAAAGTACCCCCAGAATTCAATTTTTGATTTTTTTTGTTTTTTTTTCGCTATTTTGTGATGCCAATGGATAGTACTTGATGAGAAACGTTGAAAAATGGTGTTTTTTCGCAATACCATGCACCCCCCAGATTTTTTGACCTTTGAAAAAATCTTGCATTCCCCCACCAGAACTTTGGTGCCGCCCATACCTGGGAGTGGAGGGGGATTTAGGAGGTATGCACCCCCGATAAACCAAAACACCTCTCCCGAATTCGATTTTTGAAATTTTTTTGTCTCTTTCACAAGTTTTTGATGTTAATGGATAGTTCTCGATAAGAAACGTTGAAAATTGTTTTTTCCGCCATATCATTATTTTCAAGGCCATTTTTTGACCTTTGAAAAAATCTTGCACCCCACCCCCCTCCCAGAACTTTGGTGGCGCCCACCTATGGTGGTCGCCACACATAACGAAAAATAAAATTAATATGGACATTCAAGTCTAAACATTTTCAATCAGATGCAAGAGCTTCAAAACGCGATTGTGATCTAGAATTTATAATTCCAACCACATATTTAGAAATGGATTTTAATCTGATATCAGAAGTCCAGACTTAACACTAATGAACTAAATACTTAAGTTAGCTTTTAAAAACAATATTTTTTCAAATTTTACGCGCCTAAAATTAAAATTTCAATATGAAGTTTAGAGTTATTACATTTTTCATAATATACGTACAAAAACAATTTTTTGAAATTAAAATTTTTGTAAAATTTCAAAATTTTTTGAACTTAAAACATTTTTTGAGGGATCATAAAATTAAGCTAAGACTAGATATTAGAAAAGAGCTCCTTCATTCGAACCAGCGTTATAAATTGGAAAAATATCGCTCATCTAATTTTAGAATTTAAATCGCAATTGTACTGCTTTGTTTATACCTGTAAAGTTTGGTTGAAAATGACAAAATTAAATTTCAGATTAAAAATCCTCGATTAAACATAAGCGTGAGCTTTGATTTTAACGATTTATGCTTGCAAAAAAGCTTTGCCTTATTCCATTTCTTGCAATCAAACATCTTTCTGGATTTCCAAATGTAAATAAAGTCAAGTCGTAGATCTTTTTCTAGCGAGGACGTTTTGAAGGTGCGTATAGAAAAACGTCTATGGGTCGCTAAAGAGATGAGTGCAAGGTCATGCTATCGCCAATAAAGATGAGCATAAATTATGTAGGCGCATGCATTAATTATAGTCTGTTTCACATGACTCGGAAATGGGATATCGAAAATCAATACAATTCAAGGTTATTATTCAACAAGGAAGCATGTATTAGGAGCTATGTATAGGTACTTAGGTACCTATTAAAATTTAAATGACCCTTGCTATTTGCTCACTCAAAGTTCTATGACCTCATTTTTTGGTCTCTTAGAACTTCGACTTGAAGTTCTATAAAAGATCTGTCGAACTTCGATTTGCTCACTATCGAAGTTCTATAACAGGTTTGTCGAACTTAGGCCGAACTTCGATTTGCACAACATCGAAGTTCTATTGATGATTTGCAGCACTTCGTCTCGAAGTTAGAAGAACTTTGATGTGCATTCTATCGAAGTTCTATTAAAAATTTATCTTACTCCGATTAGCGTGTTATCGAAGTTCGACAGTCTTCTATAGAACTTCGATCAAAGTTATTTATCAAACTTCTATATAACTTCTTCTAAGTTCTTTATCGAACTTCTATAGAACTTCTTCGACGTTACTTTATCGAACTTCTATAGAACTTCTTCGAAGTTCTTTATCGAACGTCTATAGAACTTCTTCGAAGTTCGACAGTCTTCCATAGAACTTCTGTAGAACTTCTTTGAAGTTCTTTATCGAACTTCTATAGAACTTCTTCGAAGTTCTTTATCGAACTTCTATAGAACTTCTTTGAAGTTCTTTACTGAACCATGAATTAATACAAGACGCCTAAGAAAAAGGATGGCCAAGTATATTATAGGTAGCGCTGCGCTACCTATAATATACTTGGCCATCCTTTTTCTTATATGTTTTTCACAGCGAGTGCGAAATTTGTGTTCCCCCTCACAGCAACAACGGCACACACCTGGGACACGCGGTTTTTTTAATCAATGGATAATTAAAAAATTCGATGCCCGTGTTTTTTTCTTTTGTTTACACTCAATACTGAGTTAGCAATGAGCGTGTAAAGTGTAAAGCAAAAAATCAAATAATTTGCGGAGGGCCAAATTTATTTTAAATGTTGCCCCCAGCTATAGATTACGAATATGACCTTAAAATTTCTTTACACTCAATGGTTGTTGCACAAAAGTGTAAAGTATACGCGTTTTTTACTCTTTGCGTGTCCTACAGCTTATCTAACTCAATTTTGGTTTCTGTGCAGTCCAATCGGTTTTATAATGTGGAGGGTTGCAAAATCTCAAAACCGAGATTTTTTCTTTCTTTTAACGCAAAGTTTCTTGAGATGTGATCGTTTTAGTGTAAGGGGTTTGAGACGAAGAAACGATATCTCTTCAACTACTCCGCTAAGTTGGCGGAACATGCTAATTATGCTTAAAAGGTGCCCTGACCTTAGCATTACAGATCCCAGTTGATTTTGTTTCTATACACCCAATATTGCGGTATTAGCACAAGTGTAAAGTTTACACCAAGAAGCATTTTTGCGCCTAGAGCGTTGTGGATGATGAATTATTTTTCAAAATGTTCTCCGTAAGGTCAGAATAACGAATCTGACCTTTAAACTTTTCTACAGCCAGTGTTTGTTGAGGTATGATGGAGTGAATTTCGAATTATACCTACATCTATTTTCTGATGCCGATAGATAACTCTGTATTGCATATTTTTGATCAGATTTTTTGTATTTCAGAGGTTTTTGACTCGTCTTTAATAAATAATTATTTTTATCATCATAAATGCACTATTCTTAAACTTCAGTAGAATGATAAATATCTTTCAAAATAGGATAATCAAGCTAAAATCTGCTGATATGTCGAGTTGGCGCAGTGGTTGACAACTCCGTTCTCGGATGCGGTATTAAACAAAGAATGATGGGTTCGGATCTTCTGAATGCTGACTTTTTTCATTTTTTCAATTCTTTTGGCAAAACCATGTACTTCATTTGACTCATATATCTATTTAGGTTCTGCAGATAACACTTTTTTGTGTTTTGAATTTCGCCTCAGTTCTCGAATGGGAGTGTAAAGCGTGCGAAAATCTGGGGGCAAAAAGACACATTTTGGCCGAGTTTCCGACATGTTTATGTCTGCCAACAACTCCGGTTATGAGTTTTAGGAAATTTTTTCTGACAGAAATGTACTACGGATCAAGGGCTATCTTGTTCTTACCAGCAAACGTTACTACAATTAATACGCAGTTAGTACTAGGGTTCAAAACTTTACACTCTAGTAAATGAGTAAAAAAACAGATTTTTTCGAAGATTTCTCTGCCAAAAGTTGCAGTTAATTGAATAAAATAGAAATAAAGTAAATTCCAATGGCTACACATCGAAGCAAGCCGCGTTCAAAAAAAACGTAATATTGAGTTGTTTATGGGGTGTAAAGTTCGAAATCTGAGGTGTAAAATGGGCGAAAAAAACAGGTTTTTTTTGTATTTTGATTGATAAATCATATCAAATATTTTGCGGAACATAAGTTTGGCACATAAAAACCTACTACAATCAAAGGGCAACAAACTGTCCCAAACCGAATTTATTTACATTAAATGGGCGTTAGGTTCAGATTTTTAAAGTTTACAATGTGGTGGACAGTGGAAAATACGTGTTTATACATTTTTTTGTTCGCCACTTTCTCTGTTCAGAAGTCGGGCGAGGTCAAATAGGATAAAAATAAAGTAAAAATCTAGTTTTTTTTCTAAGTAAAATCAGAATTGGGAATCTGACTGTTAGTATTCTCTTCATCTAGTAGTTGTGTAAAGTTTGCACCATTCATTTGTTTTTATGTAGTTTATACTACAAATTTATTTTACTACCAAATCTAAGCGTTAGTGTTCCTTACACTTGATATTTGCACGAAGTTTTTAAATTTTTGCCGAAAAACTTTGTTTTTTAATTTACCAACATCCCACCAATATACTTGGCCATCCTTTTTCTTATATGTTTTTCACAGCGAGTGCGAAATTTGTGTCCCCCCTCACAGCAACAACGGCACACACCTGGGAGGTGCGTTTTTTTTAATCGATTTATAATTAAAAAATTCGATGCCCATGTTTTTTCTTTTTGTTTACACTCAATACTGAGTTAGCAATGAGCGTGTAAAGTGTGAAGCAGAAAATCAAATAATTTGCGGAGGGCCAATTTTTTCAAAATGTTGCCCCCTAGCTGTAGATTACGAATCTGACCTTAAAATTTCTTAACACTCAATGGTTGTGGCACAAAAATGTAAAGTATACGTGTTTTTTACTCTTTGCGTGTCCTTCAGCTTATCTAACTCAATTTTGGTTTCTGTGCAGTCCAATTGGTTTTATAATGTAGAGGGTTTCAAAATCTCAAAACTGAGCTTTTTCTTTCTTATAACGCAAAGTTTCTTGATCTGTGATCGTTTTAGTGTAAAGGGTTTGAGACAGAAAACGATATCTCTTCAACTACTGCGCTAAGTAGGCAGAACATGCTAATTATGCTTAAAAGGTGCCCTGACCTTAGTGTTACAGATCCCAGTTTATTTTGTTTCTATACACCCAATATTGCGGTATTGGCACAAGTGTAAAGTTTACACCGAGAAGCATTTTTGCGGCCAGAGCGTCGTGGATGATGAATTTTTTTTCAAAATGTTCTCCGTAAGGTCAGAATAACGAATCTGACCTTTAAACTTTTCTACAGCCAGTGTTTGTTGAGTTATGAAGAGGTGAACTTTGAATTATACCTACATCTATTTTCTAATGCCAATAGATAACTCCGTATTGCTTGTTTTTGAGCAATTTTTACCTTATGCCTTTACTATATTAATATTAGCACATGTTGTTTGGCGTTGCCCGGTTAATTTTCTTTTTGGGACCGATTTTCTGTGTCAATTTTACAGTGTAACTTTTTTGTGGAAAAATGGTTTATTATATTTAGGCCATTATAAAATTCCACTAAAATCTGATTTACTATCATCTTGTAAAGAAAGTAGGGGTAGCTCTACTTCAAAGCTACAATAATCATTCTACCTAAAAGCTTAAAATTTATTAATCTTAAAATAGGAAAGCCTTATGACAGAGTACAAAATTTAATTTTTGAACCACTAAGTGAGAAAGTCAATAAGACTTTGGCATTTATCAGTGCATCAATCATAACTCCAATTGATGGAATTATTCCTATTAGCGTTCTAAATGTTAGTGTAGAGCCTTTAACTCTTTACAGTAATACAAAATAAGGTCAAGTTTGTGTCTTTTTAATTTCTCAATGTAATGTCAATGTCATCAAGCATAAAAATTTAATTTTAAAAGAAATTCCTGGAAATCCGAATCTTAAAGAGCCCGATAAGCTTGATTTGATGGAACTTTTAAAGAAGTATGCTAATATTTTTGTTAAAGAAGATGAGGACTTAGGTAGAACGACTCTTGTTCAACATAAAATCAATACAGAGGATAACAGGCCTATTAAACAACAGCCATATTGGGTCCCTTATAAACAGTGTGAAGTCATTGAAACTGAAATTGACAAAATGCTTAACAAAAATATCATTCGACCATCATTCAGCCCATGGGCTAGTCCAGTTGTCTCAGTTCCTAAAAAGACAAGTGGCTACAGATTTTGTGTTGATTATCGTAAACTTAACAGTATTACTAAAACAGACAATTATCCTTTATCACATATAAAGATATACTTAAAACTTTAAACAGTAGCATTTATTTTTCAACTCTTGATCAAGCTTGGGGGTACTGGCAAATTCCCTTGGCTGAAGATGAAAAGAAAAGACTGCTTTTACGACTTTTAACGGTTTATATGAATTTAACATTTAACTATTTGGATTATTCAATGCACCTGCTACCTTTCAAAGACTTATAGATCTTCTTTTGCATGGTTTACAATGGAACATATGCTTTAGTTTACTTAGATAATATTTTAATTTTTAGTCGCACATTCAACAAGCATCTGTGACGTCTTGAAACCGTTTTCCAGAAACTACAAGCTGCTGATTGAAATTACGCTTAGAGAAATGTAAGTTCGCTCAACAATCTACTGTGTAGTTAGGATTTGTCATTTCAGGTGACGGCATTCACCCTGATCCTAAAAAGTCAAAGCAGTTTAGGACTTTCCTATTCCTAGAAAAATATTGAAAAATAAAGTTTTTTAGGGCTAGCTACTTACTATCGTTGCTTCATTAAGAACTTTTCACTCATTGCTGAACCTTTATATATCTTATTGAAGAGAAATATTAAATTTATTTGGTCATAAAAGTACCAAAAAGCTTTTAATGCACTAAAATCTGCTCTAAGATCAGCACCTGTGCTCGTGTATCCTGATTTCACCAAACCTTTTATTGTGCAGACAGATGCTTCAGGTACAGGAATAGGAGCAATATTGGCCCAGGAGCATGAGGGCCAGGATCATCCGATATCTTATATAAGTAGAAGTTTAAAAACTGCGGAACGGAATTATCCTGTTTTCGAGCTTGAGGCACTTGCAGTTGTTTGGGCGATTGAACAATCTCAAACTTATTCATATGAACAAAGGTTATCATTGTAACAGATCATGCCGCTTTGCAATTTATTTTAAAGAAACCAAATCCTTCACCACACATTGCACATTGGGGACTTGCACTTCAAGAATATGATTTAGAAATTTGTCACAGGCCAGGAAAAAACATTCTAATGTTGATGCTCTGTCTAGAATTTCTTGCTTAACCAAATCAAAAAGTGTTGGAGCTGGAAATTTGACAGAAAAGCAACTTCAAGATCCTTTTTGCAGTGCACTTATTTGCTTTTTAACATGTCAAGAATTACCCGATGACAATGTACTTGCTAAAACTACTGTTTTATTACATAATCAGTTTTCTTACTATAATGACATTCTACTTTATCACCGTCCACCTTATATCAAAAATCCTGTTGAACTGATTGTGATACCTAAGGCAATGTGTGATGAAATTTTGCATGCTTATCAGAATGATATTTTTGCTGGACATCTAGGTTTTCAAAGAAGCTTTAGTTGTATTCGAGAAAAGTACTACTGGCCAGATCTTTATGTCAATGGATAAACGTCATTGCACACAATGTACTAAGTGTCTTAGTCTAAAAACCCCCCATGCTTACACACGCGCTCCATTGGTTAGTATACCTGTTGGAGGACCGTTTGACAGGGCTGCTACTGACGTTTTGGGACCTCTGCCTTTAACTGAATGTGGAAATAGATATATAATCGTTTTTACTGAATATTTAACAAAATACTGTATGACTGTCACATTACAAAGTATCACTGCTGAAGAAACTGCTCAAGCTTCATTGAATGAAGTAATTTTGAGACATGGAGCGCCTAAAACTTTGCTCTCTGATCAAGGAACAAATTTTACGTCAAACTTTATGACTGAAATTTGTAAACTTTGTGACATTCGTAGAATTAATACTACACCTTACCAGTACCACCCTCAAACTGATGGTCTAACTGAACATTTTAATAAGACTTTATCTGATATGTTAGCTATCTATGTTGCAACAAAGCATGATGACTGGGATTTATTCTTGCCATATGTCACTTTTGCTAATAATTCCTCAAAGCATGAATCAACTAAGTACAGCCCTTTTCTTTTAGTTTTTGGCCGTTCCCCATGCTTTCCTATTGACACTGCACTTAATATCAGCTTAAGCAAATATACTATACACCTAGATAATTATTTTCATCATTTTAAACAATTCATGCACGATTCTTTGTCTATTGCTCATAAAAATATTAAAAATTTGCAAAATATGCAAAAGTATCAATATGAGAAAAAGTGAAAAATATTGAGTACGCCATTGGTGATTCAGTCTATAAGCATAGCTCTGTTCTGAAACCGGGGCAAACTTCTAAACTGATGCACCCTTGGGACAGTCCTTTGACTGTAACTGACATTACTTGATTTCTGAATGTTTATATACAGCGTGAGAATCAGCAAAATCATGAGCTTGTTCATGTAAATCAACTAAAAAAGGTTAACAAAAATAATTTACATGAAAGAAAAAATGCTATTCTAAAGAATCAAGTCACCAAAAGCTCAATTCAGCCTAAGGACAATTTATCATCTAAGCTTCATCCTTATAACCCTAGACCACGGAAGTAGCAAGATTTTAGTAGATATTAATAAAAATAATTAATAATAATGATAATTTAAATAATAATCAAATTTGCGATGCCACCATGATACTTTTGTGAGACATTTTGACTGTTTACTGTGCTACTACTTAAGAATGACTACTTCACACGATGCCGTGTCAATGCGGAGTGACCAAGAAGATGGCAACTGGAAACGTCAGGCCCCAAGCCAACATCAGTCTGCACTCACTGCTGTAGTCAATCAGTGGTGGATGAAATTCCAATGAGGACTAGTTGATCCAAGTAGTAACATTGTTCCCTTCAATGCTAGTGTTGAGCATGCTTGGAAATGCTGAAAAGATCCACATGCTCCAGGCGTGCCTTTGGTTCATTGCACTGAATATTTCATCAACGCACCTAGCAACAAGGCTGTAGAAAATTGGGGTCGAAAATCCAGAAAGTAAGACTACTGACAAGAATTCAGCTGAGCTAGAGCATAGTGGGCCATTCTGCAATATGCTCACTATTTTTTGATCTGATGGTAAATCATTTGTTTTTGATGTTAAAGAAATGGGAGGCATTCCACATCATCTTTACACTTTACTGACTGAAGCACAAATTTTTACCATAGGATTTCAATTTTCAAAGGCATTAGAAAACACTGAAGCTAGTCTTTGCGTAAAAGTCGTAAATTTGGATTTGTTTGATCTTTTGACTAGTATCCAGAATTTTGGCGTATTACCACACATAATTGCGACAATAAACATCAATTCAGCTTCAATTGCAATTGAACTGTTTCATGTGCGGGACAGACTGTTGAGTGAAATGTTAGAGAAGGATTTAAGTTGGGCTTATTTTCCTAGAGCTGCAGTCTGTTTTGACATGTACGCTTTACTTGCTAAGTATGATGCGGAAATTAAATCTTTTGTTGAAAATTTCAATAAAAATGAGGGACTATTTCTTTTCACTGGAGTCTTCACATGTATTGGAATGAAAAACAATTTGCTAACATTGAAACAAATACTGACACAGGCGTCATCAACCTAAATACCACTATTTGGTCAGTTCATGATGCTTCAGTTCAGGCTCCACGAGACACAGATAAAATGTAGTTTGTTTGTCCGCATGCATTTCAGCAGAGTTTGTGGAACGCGCCGGCCATTGTTTCCTACCAGCAGCGCGTTGCTGCACCTATGCCTGGCCAAATGCTTCAGGATATCCGTGTGAATAATGTCAAAGAGCGGTTTGATGGATTGATCGGTGAAATGTTGCAGCAGTATTTTGCCCGCTTTTCTTGCAGCAACAACTTGAGCTGGCGAAAGTTCCCATGAAATATTTTACAACAAATGGTGCGACCAGCTTTATAGAGCATTTTTGCTGAATCCGTCAGAAATGCAGCATAAAGAAATGCAAGTGAAAAAGGCAATTATAAAGCAAATAGGTTGATTATTCACCGGCTGAATGAATGATCATCCAAATACCAGCGGCTATTGAGCGTAATGTTTATCAGTTTGTGCTTTTATGCTTTTACTATAGACCATGTCTATTAATGCATTTATACAAGTCATAAGCCCAGCATATTTTAAATTTTCTATTTAAATTTGATAATATTTCTTATTTATTCTTTACTCTCATTTGACTTTTGTAAGAGCCTTTGCTCTTTTAACAAAGAGGGAAGGATGTAACCAACATTACATTTAATTGATAACTATTCACTCTTATCACTGTTGCTTAGTCATCATTTGCTTAATTCATAACATTGCAATTTGCACTAAGAAATTATTTTATTTCTATTTCAAAATTTTTTTGGCGTTTTTATGGCATTGCGAATCACAAACTAAAAATCATAAGATTGGCCATCAGAAAAACTACATAACTTACTTTGCGCGTCATTGCATTCTTCTCAATCATCTTGCATTCCAAACTTATAATATTTTGTAATGTTTTAGCTAATTTAATAGCATATGAATGTGGCTTGTGACTCTTAGCGTTTATTTTGTATTATATATTCACATGTCATTCTACGATTTGGTTCATTATTTGATTGCCATTTGCTGACTGCCATCTCTTGAACTTGCCTACTTATTTTTGCACTTACCTATAATAAAACATTAGCACGTATTCAAAAGTCGGGTTGTCACAGTACTTTCATTGATAATTCTTGCTGTTTCCTCAACGGTACCCGATGATTGTCTTTTCATTTGTGTCAAACGCTTTTGAACCTCAATAGTTGCCGCTGATGAATCATGATTATGATCACCAATTCAATGGACCACATTGCCCTCTGATGTATGAATTTGCACTTTGCAAACGTTCATGAATTTGCAGCGCCAAAATTTTGTAATTCCATCAGAAGAAAAACAGTCAAAAATGTACATAAACCCACTATCTGCAATTTTTTGCATTCCTTTTTAGACAATATGCCATATTGAGCTGCGTCAGCCATAGAAGACTCACTATAACAGACTAGTACCACTCGGAAATTGCTAGCATCAAATGCTTATGAATTATTCTCATTATTTCTATTTTTGTCACATTGGGAAAGTGTAGTGTCCATTCTCACGCAATCACATTTCTCATTATGTATTCATTTTTCTGAATTTTTCTGTTACCCGGTCTTGCAGCTTACATTGCCTCCAGAAACTAACCCTCACATACCTATCAGTGCATTATCATAGTGTAGCGCGTTAGCGCGTACCTATAATATACTTGGGTACCCCCAACACCTGGGCACTCCCCCTACAGCTATAACGGGACACTTCTGGAAGGTGCGGTTTTTTTTAAAAGAAAGATAATAAAAAAATTCGCTGCCCGTGTTTTTTTGTTTTTCTTGAAACTCAAAATTGACTGTGTAAAGAAGGTGTAAAGTTTTTGTGTAACGTTATAACATAGGACAAATTTTGGGACCTTTTTACTGCGGCATGTGGACAACTGAGTATTGATGACTCGAAGGATTGAACAGAATAGGATAATAGAGGGATGAATTCTACAGATGACACTTTTTTTGTTTTTTGAAATTCGCATTATTTATCGAACGGCAGTGTAAAGAGTGCGAAAATCTGGGGGTGAAAAAGCACTTTTTGGTCGAGTTTTCAACCTTCCTATGTCCGATACTAACTCCGGTTATGAGGTTTTTAAAATGTTTTCTGACAGAAATGTAGAGCGGATCAATGGCTACATTCTGCATATAAGCAAAGTCTTCTATGCTCTATGGTGAGTTAGATCCTGGGGTTTAAAGTTTACACTCTAGTGGATGGTGTAAAAAAACGGATTTTAACTAAGATTTCTCTGCCAAATTTTTCCGCTTATGAGTCAGTGCAAATCGAAGACAGCATTAATAAAGTGCCTCACAGGGGCTAAACATCGCAGCAAACCGCATTTAAAAAACGCAATATTGAGTTATTTATGGGGGTGTAAAGTTCGAAATCAGAGGTAAAAAATGGGCTAAAAAACACGTTTTTTCCGAAGTTTGATTGATAAATCATGCCAAATAATTTTTGCAACAGAATTTTGGCACACAGGAATGTACTACGATTTAAAAGCTACAAATTGTACCAAACCGAATTTCTTTAAACTCAATGGGGAGTTCGGTACGGAATTTTAAAGTTTACAGTGTTCTAAATGATGGAAAATACGTTTTTGTTGCGTTTTTTGTTCGCCACTTTCTCCGTCCAGAAGTCGGGATAAGTCTAATAGAATAAAAATAAAGTGCTTTATATCGGGTGCATGTCAAAGCAAATTGTCTATACATTAATATTTAGCGAGTGTAAAGTCAAAAATTTGGAGTTTTAAATGCGTTTCTGTCTTGTTTTTTCTGCCTGCTTCTCCGGTTACGAGTCAGGGACACGTTTATCAAGTCTAGAAATGGACCAGGAATCAAATTTGATATGCCAGTCTGGCGCATATGTTTACACTCTACGGTGTTGTAAAGTAGTTTACACCAATTGTTAGTTTGCCCATAGAACATTATGTAGACTTAATTTTTTCATAAATATTAATCGTAATATCGGAACAATATCAAAATTACGAATCTGACTAAAATCTTCTTTACACTAGGTGTTTACATGAAGTTTACACTACATATATATTTATCTTCGTTTTTGAGCATTCCTGAAACCTAATTTTTTCTTGGAGCCTAGAAGTTTTCAAAGGATCAAATGTGAGACGTCACGTAGGCGCGTTTGTTTACATCCAACAGTGATGTAAAGTAGTTTACATTCATTGTTTATATGTCCTCAGACCATTGTAGAGACATAATTTTTTCATGAATGTTGATCATAATATCCGAGTAATTTTTTACACTGCATGTTAGCCTTTGTTCTAGAGCATTGCAAAAATCGAAATTTTTTCCTGAGATATAAAAATTTACAGGGAATGAAATATATACGTCAATTGGGCGCGCTTGCTTACACTCAGCAGTATTGCAAAGTGGTTTAAACCTAATGTTTATTGTCTTTAAAACATTATGGAGACTCATTTTTCCATAAATGTTGAAAGAAATATCGGAGCAATATCAAAATTACGAATCCGACTAAAATATTCTTTACGCTATGTGTTTGTGTAAAGTTTACGTTACGTGTTAACCCTAATTCGATAGACTTGCAGAGACTTTGTAACTGAAGTCAAGAAATTTTCAAGGATTCATATGTGAGACATCAATTAAGTGAGTTTGTTTACCCTCAAAAGTAATCTAAAGTGATTTAAAAATTATGTTCAAGTGTCCTTAGATCATTGAAGAGATGTAATTTTGTCTTAAATGGGTTGCATTAAAGTTAAATCTTTCTTAGCCGTGTTTATAATATGTTTCACAAAATCTTGCACATGGAGAGCTATCGTTTAATTGATGTAAATTGCCTGCAAAAGTGGTTTAAAATGAACCAGCAATCACACTACTGTGCACAGAAGTCGACAAAGATATACAGCTTTATTGTAATCATGTACATTAATAAGCCGTAAACTGTTAGTATTCTCTACACCTAGTAGTTGTGTAAAGTTTGCACTATTCATTTGTTGTTAATATGTAGTCTATACTACAAATTTATTTTACTACTAAATCAAAGCGTTAGTGTTCCTTACATTTGATATTTGCGTGAAGTTTTTGAATTTTTGCCGAAAATCTTTGCCTTCTAATTTACCAACATCCCGCCTTTTCCATTTTCTTGAAGTTTAAAATCTTTTATAATTCTCTCATAATTTAATGGTAGGTTTTAACTTTAAGTTTCTCTTGGTTTACAACTCTCGCTTAGCAAGCTCATTTTTCAAAACTTTTTCATAGTGATCAGATTAGTTGCGTTTAGTTTGGAATTGGTGGACGGTCGTTATTTTATTACTCGGCTTAAATAAACCAAGTGACTATCTTTTGATTATTTTCTTCATCGCAAATTCAAACACCCAATTTTCAATTTGAAAATTGACCCAATTTTCAATTTGAAAATTGATCCAATTTTCAATTTGAAAATTGGGTGTTTTCAATTTCAAAAGTCACAACACATTGTGCTTGTGTATTGATTGAGTGAGGATTTGCAATGTGAATTCGTTGGTTAAATTTTTGTGCTTGATTATAAGTGAACTGCACATTAAGAAGAAATAACTTAATGCAGTTTTAATTTGAAAATGGATGGTGTCAATAAGGTTGTCTTGTTTAAAAAGGATAATGCTGATGTTAAGAACAATATTGTTTTCCGCGTTCTTGGACTGTTGTCATTATTGTGGCATGTTACTGATTGTGTTTACTGACTGATGTACTGAAATCACGCTAATTAAAAGTAGTGTACTAGCAAAGAAAAATGCTCCGATGGAACAAAAAAGATGAATATACTTGGAATTGTGGATTATTATGGATGTAAAAGGAGGGGACTAGGAAAAATCTACCTAAAGTCGGAAAATCTGCTAAAAATCACACTTTCTCTAAGCAACGCAAAAAATCGATGTATATTCTGCGGCCTCTAAAAAAGTGTCTTTTTTAAATAATGTTCGAAGTTTCAGATAAGAGTGTATAAACGAAATCTATCAAGGTTACTTTTTTAAATTGCTGGCACCTGATTGATAGAAAACTAAGAGGTATTGTATTTAAAGTTGTTTTGTTTTATGAGCATTATAGCAAGCAAAGCAGGAGCCGATTGATTAGTGCACACAATCGTTTCGGGCATGCTAGTGTATCTACATTAAGTCTGTTTCAAGTCAACTTACGTGTTTCCTACTGTTTTTAACCAACCATGTCTTCAATTGTCTTCGATGTTTGCTATTTCATTCAATTGGCTTGGAAGACTGTTAGTTTACTTAATATCATTTCCCATAGCTACTGCATAGCTAACGTGCTGCTGTTTCAATCATTGTTATGGTTGAATATTTATTTTAATCTGTTGGCCGCAGAATATACATCGATTTTTTGCGTTGCTTAGAGAAAGTGTGATTTTTAGCAGATTTTCCGACTTTAGGTAGATTTTTCCTAGTCCCCTCCTTTTACATCCATAATAATCCACAATTCCAAGTATATTCATCTTTTTTGTTCCATCGGAGCATTTTTCTTTGCTAGTATCTATGTTATCTGACATGAATGCTGCGCATACATACCAACATGTACATGCAAATGGTTGGATATCAGCGCATGCATAGCACAGACCGTAACCTACTTAGATTTATATTAGCAAAAGTTGAGTAGAAACTTGTACCTATCTATGTACATACATACATACCTATACCAAAACAATTTTATACTGTTTATGCACATGGTGTGTATGCAATGTATGCATCTGTCCTCTTGCGCTGAAATGGCAGCGCCAAAACGTCCCTACATGAGGAGGATACTGTTGCGCCAAAATGGCTTCGCCAAAACAGCTGTGCCAATGTAGTCCTACACCAAAATGCCCTTGCACCAAAACAGCTATGCCAAAACGGCCGTGCCAAAATGGCCGCGCCAAAGCGGCTGCACCAAATGCCCCATTACAAGATTCTGAGCAGGAGGAATCCAGAAAAATTTTGGAAAATTAAAAAAAGGCACTCTAATATTGTATTATAACGTTAAGATAGTTACAGCATGGTCTGTATCTTGATCCCAATTTATCCGGTGAATAACTTTAAATAAATTGGAGCATGAAACAAACTTTAATACTTCAGCATTTAATTCTTATTTAATACATGGAAAAATAGTAAAAGGCAGCAGCATTTTTAACACCCTTCCTCCCACTGGCAACGCTACTGAAGATTGAAGAAAAATTTTTTAACATAAATTTAGTTAAAACTTGCAAGAACAAGTGGCACAATTTGTGCAATAGTATAAAAAACAAATGTTTAGTGTGGTAAAAATATTGATTTTCGGTCAAAAGAAGCTGGATGAAGTATGAATGAAAGTTGGATCCAATGTCTGATGCAACACTGCATTGCGCCGCAGGCCACATCCTGTTGAATGTGTGTCACACAATGCCGCATGTGGCTCTGTCCAACAGGGTGTGGCATGTGGTGCCATCTGACGTTGGATTAGACAAAGTATGACTGAGCCTTTAGCTTAAGCTTTTAAGACACCAATCTTTGAATAACTCAAACCTATAATTTTTGTGATTATATTCACCCTGCTCAATATCAGTTTAAATTGTCAGAAATTCTTAGAAAAAACATAGGACTTTTTGGTGCAAAATACATTTAAGTACATACATAAGAGCTACCTACCTACCCAAATACATATTTACCTTGTTTAGCATTGACCCTTACAATATATGACTATAATTACATAAGCATGTAAATGTAAACTTTATCTGGCCTACCACCTATCATTTTGAACAATGTAACATTGCATAATTCTATTCAAAAAAATCAATTTTCTTATTATTATTACTGTAGCACTGGAATTTTCCGTCCTCAACAAAGTAGGTAGCAAATTTTTTTCATAAATCGTCAATTGAGTGATAAAAAGTTGAGTGATACACTTATATTTGTCAAGTTATAGCAAGAATAGATTATAGATATTCATGTAAGTTGATCCTTCTACTGAGTACAAGTAAGAAACTTGACAAAACAAATGTCATACACTCTAGGCTAGGATACAGAATTAATCATTTATCAGCAATACCTAAATATGTTACCATGTGTACATATGCACCTAATGTCACACACTCTTGCCTTGATGCGATATTGATCATAAATCAGCAATACCTATAGAAATGTACCTATGTATTTGTACATAAGAACCTAAAAGCAAAACCTGGTTTTTTAAGTAAAAAATATCATTATATGTAAAAATTATGTGGAAAAGACATTTTATGTGAAAGATTAGGTAGAAATTTTTTCACAAGTAAAAAATATGCTTAGGATGGGTATCAATGTAAAAATGTTAAATTAATAGGTATACATTTACTCAGATTTAGTGAAATTACTTCAAACAAGTCAAATTAGGTGGAGTTATGTGGGGAAAACTTATCCTACATGTTAGAATCTTCCTTTGAAGAAACATTTCCCATTGAATATATAATAAATAAATCTTTGAAACCACTCAAATGGATCCACTTTAAAATCCAGGTCCAATACCGCCTATAAGTTAAGCACTATACTCTACCTATTTCATTTAATTGAGAGCTTTCTATATCATACTTTATTTGACGCTTCAAACTTTTTTGTTTCATCTACTGCAAGCAATAAAAAATAAAAATCTTAAAAGAATTATTATTGTGAATTATATTACTAAAATTATTCATATTTTCAAAAAAGTTATTAGCATTCTGAATAATTTGTCCTAAAAAACACAATTTAGACTATTAATTATAAAACTGCATAATGTGATATTATCTTACTAATGCCTTTGTAAGTGTCATCTTTGAATATAAAATATGTAATTGTTTTTTTAATGTGAACAAATTTTTAAAAAGCTTACCAATATGGTTATAACCTCTTGTTATAAACAAAATAAATATACCTGCAACATATGTATGGTACATAAACTTAAAATACTAATGATTTATTTATATTGCAGACTGCAAAATAAGATTTTATTGATTTAAATGCATTTTAGGTAAATAGTGATATTAAGACTTACCAAATAATTTAAATCATCACAGGATATATTTGCGAATTTTTCTCTATTAAAATCAATAAAATAATTAGATACAAGTAATTTGCATATATAAGATTAAAAATAATTTTGAAACTTATCAAATGCATTATAACATCAATCCACATTATTAATTGCTATCAAAATCAAATGATAATCAGTTTAAATTTTAATTTACATCTAAAACAAAGAGTACTGGTTACTTGCCACTTTCCGTTCCACTGCCGCCGCCTTCTGTTCCACTGCAGCCGCCTTCCATTCCACCACTGCTGATTTTTGTTCCGTTGCTGCTGGCTTCTGTTCAACTACCACCTACTTTTGTTCCACCACAGCCACATTCCACTTCACTGTTTTCTTTGGTCCCGTCTCGCTAGACCCACCGTCCCGCTTGACCCACTGTCTCACTAGACCCACTTTTTGTCCCACTAGACCCACCGGAAGTCTTGCTAGACCCACCACGTGCAAAATGAGGTGTCCTGCTAGACCCACTGTTTTGCGACCGTCCTGCTAGACCAACTGTCTCAAACGAACCACCAGAAAAGAAAATTATGTACGCTTATAAGCAAAAACAGAAATGTTTTCAAAGTGTTTCCATCCAAGTATATATGTTTAATCAAATATATAAATGATAAATTAAAAAATAATTACATTTAATTAACCACCCAATCAATTAAATTTAATTATTAAATTAATAAATTTTGTATATTATTGCATGAAATTGTGTATATTACAAATTATAACATGCAAAGAAGATATGCGCGTGTATGTGTGTAGCAATGGTAAGTAACCAGCCGTGGCCGATAATTTTATAAGAATCAATTTCTATTTTTCATGTCAAGGAATACACTCTTGTCAAACACATTTCAGAGTGCATTTTTTGCTTATTATTGTAAGGTTACTGTACTCTTTGTATCCTCCAATCAGGGAATTTCTGTATACTGAGTAGGCATACAGATTGAAGCATTGACACTGCATTCGGATAACAGTACAGATATGCACATTTGAATATGATGAAAAGCATGTAGGCATTTCACAAAGATGGCTCAACAATAATTGGGCCGAGTGGATGTTGCAAATTCTCACTAAAAAATTGAAAATATCAATTAGGTCATTGTCAATAAATCTGAATCTATTTTTAAAAATAGGAGTGAGGAGCGCTAATGTCCATGTGCTCACTTTATTTCATCGCTTCAAATACTATACAGAAATTTTGATTTTGAATTGAGCCATGGATTTTGGATGCGCTAATTTTGTTTTGATTCATTATATGAAGTCAGCTCTGTTAGTCTGCGAAGCTGATAATAACAAAACTTTTTTCAAATGATATGGTAATTATAATCAATTGCACATTCATGAAAACAAACTAACCGCTTGTTATTGACTATTGCACAACTCAAACTTGCTTTTTAATTAATGATTACAAGAAATTTTGCAGAATTCACTTAAGCGTCTTGATAACTATTTTTCATTTCACGTGTAATATGTATGTCTTCATTTTTTTGAGTGGGTCTTCCAAGACAGTGGGTCTAGCAGGATGGTCGCAAAATGGTGGGTCTAGCGGGACACCTCATTATGCATGTGGTGGGTCTAGTGGGATGGTGGGTCTAGCGGGACGGTGGGTCTAGCGGGACGAGTGGGTCATGCGGGTCACAATCATTTTCTTCACTCATGCTCCTTCAAACAATAATTAGATTGAAGCACTGTTTACCCTAACATTTAATATATTTCTAATTTATTTAAATCTAGCTGATCTACCTGGCATTGCTTGGGCTGAACTTAGGCCTGATAGCTATAGAGATGTCTCTTGTATTTTTTATTTTTCTGGGACTTTTGATGTTTTTTGTATATTTTTAAAAAAGCTGTTGGTGGAAACAATATTTTATTTTTTGAATTTTTTCAAAATTTTTTTGGCAACCATTTTCTAATCAAATTGATATTTCTGATATTACAGAATGATTTCGAAAATTCATGAGCAAAAATCATATTCTTGATGTTTTAGGATGTTCTGGAGTTTTTTTGGTAAAACCATATCTTGATGTTCTAAAATTTTTAGTTTGTTGTAGCAAAGGGTGTCATATATCACATGATATCTTATATCACTCATATGTTATAGCAGAGGGTATCTCCTATCTTATATCACTGCATGTTATGGCACAGACAGGGTATCCTTTATCACATCATTGTGCTGTATAGCATTGCCCATGTTGTAGGATTATGTAGGCTAAGTCTGATCCTATGTTATAACTTATGCAGCAACAAAAGTACCATAACACAACAATTACCTAATCTGACTTTATTCCATTTTTTTAAAATTTGGCAAAAAATTGGCCATGTCCCAAAATCGGACATGCTTAAGCATAGGGACACCTCCTACTTCATTCCTGTAAATTTTTTTTGATTAAATCCATATTTTTGGCATTATACAATGTTTTTGAAAATTTTTTAGCTAAAATCATATTTTTGATGTTCTGGGATGTTCTGGAAATTTTTCTTGTTTAAATCCATATTTTTAATGTTTAGGGATGTTTTTGGAAAATTTTTTGGTCAACCATATATTTGATATTTAAACTTTTTTTGTTCGTCATTGCAAAAGTTGTCATGTATCACATGATATCTTATATCACTCATATTTTATAGCAGAGAATATCTCCTATCTATTATCACTCCATCTTATGGCACTGACAGGGTATATTATATAGCATCATTGTATAGCATAGCATTGTCCACCTTGTAACAATATGTAGGCTCTATTGCATCAAATCCTATGTTATAAGGCATGCAGCAGCAACAATACTGTAACCATACATGGGCAGCAAGAAAATTCTGGTGTCGGGGGTGCAAGATTTTTTGAAGGTCAAAAAAATGGCCTTAAATATGGTGGTATGGCAATAAAAACACCATTTTTCTTCGTTTCTCATCAAGCACTATCCATTGGCATCAAAAAATTGCAAAAAACGAATAAAATTTTCAAAAGTTGAATTCTGGAGAGGGGGTATTTTAATTTCTGGGAAGGAGGGGTATTTTGGTTTCTGGTGGGGGGTGCATACCCCCCCACACTCCCCACGCCCAGGTGTGACTGTGACCCAAAAATTGTGTAAATTGAATTTATTCCTATTTTTGAAATTAAGCAAAAATCGGCCATGTCCTGAAATCGGCTATGCTTATGCATAGGGACACCTCCTGCTTCCCCCTGTACAGAGTGCATGAGTGGGGTTGGTAAAATTTAAATAGTGCTACTATACCCCCAGCTGAGAGGCCGAGCTCAGGCCAATACATTAGCCAACCAAGTGTTTTAAAGCCGGAGCCAACCCCAAACCGGAGCCAACCCAATATACTATACACCTAGATAATTATTTTCATCATTTTAAACGATTCATGCACAATTCTTGGACTATTGCTCATGAAAATATTGAAAATTTGCAAAATATGCAAAAGTATCAATATGAGAAAGAGTGAAAAATATTGAGTACGCTATTGGTGATTCAGTCTATAAACATAATTCTGTTCTGAAACTGGGGCAAACTTCTAAACTGATGCACCCTTGGGACGGTCCTTCGACTGTAACTGACATTACTTGATTTCCGAATGTTTATATACAGCGTGAGAATCAGAAAAATTGTGAGCTTATTCATGTAAATCAACTAAAAAAGGTTAACAAAAATAATTTACATGAAAGAAAAAATGCTATTCTAAAGAATCAAGTCACCAAAAGCTCAATTCAGCCTAAGGACGATTTATCATCAAAGCTTCATCCTTATAACCTTAGACCACAGAAGTAGCAAGATTTTAGTAGATATTAATAAAAATAATAAATAATAATGATAATTTAAATAATAATCAAATTTGCGATGCCACCATGATACTTTTGTGAGACATTTTGACTGTTTACTGTGCTACTCTTAAGAATGACTACTTCACACGATGCCATGTCAATGCGGAGTGACCAAGAAGATGGCAACTGGAAACGTCAGGCCCCAAGCCAACATCAGTCTGCACTCACTGCTCTAGTCAATCAGTGGTGGATGAAATTCCAATGAGGACTAGTTGATCCGAGTAGTTACATTGTTCCCTTCAACGCTAGTGTTGAGCATGCTTGGATATGCTGGCAAAAGATCCACAGGCTCCAGGCGTGCCTTTGGTTCATTGCACTGAATATTTCATCAACGCACCTAGCAACAAGGCTGTAGAAATTGGGGTCGAAAATCCAGAAAGTAAGACTACTGACAAGAATTCAGCTGAGCTAGAGCATAGTGGGCCATTCTGCGATATGCTCACTATTTTTTGATCTGATGGTAAATCATTTGTTTTTAATGTTAAAGAAATGGGAGGCATTCCACGTCATCTTCACACCTGGGCGTGGGGGGGTTTGGGGGGGGGGTATGCACCCCCAGAAACAAAATACCCCCCCCAGAAATCAAAATACCCCCCCCCAGAATTCAATTTTTGAAAATTTTTTCTTCGTTTTTTTCGCAATTTTTTGATGCCAATGGATAGTGCTTGATGAGAAACGTCGAAAAATAGTGTTTTTATCGCCATACCACTATTTTTAAGGCCATTTTTCGACCTTCAAAAAAATCTTGCATTCCCCCAGAATTTTCTTGCTGCCCACGTATGGTCATCTTTACACTTTACTGACTGAAGCACAAATTTTTACCATAGGATTTTAATTTTCAAAGGCATTAGAAAACACTGAAGCTAGTCTTTGCAGAAAAGTTGTAAATTTGGATTTGTTTGATCTTCGACGTTCCTCATCAAGCACTATCCATTGGCATCAAAAAATTGCAAAAAAAACGAATAAAATTTTCAAAAATTGAATTCTGGGGGGGGGGTATTTTAATTTCTGGGAAGGAGGGATATTTTGGTTTCTGGTGGGGGTGCATACCCCCACACTTCCACACCCAGGTGTGACTGTGACCCAAAAATTGTGTAAATTGAATTTATTCCTATTTTTGAAATTAAGCAAAAAATCGGCCATGTCCTGAAATTGGCTATGCTTACGCATAGGGACACCTCCTGCTTCCCCCTGTACAGGGTGCATGAGTGGGATTGGTAAAATTTAAATAGTGCTACTATACCCCCAGCTGAGAGGCTGAGCTCAGGCCAATACATTAGCCAACCAAGTGTTTTAAAGCCAGAGCCAACCCCAAACATACAAACACTCTTTCACAAATATATAGATTGCATAAAAGTTGATGCATAGAAAACGTACCTACTCACTAATTCGCGCTCTGGTATGAATCTTATTTACAGTGCTGAACTATTTTAACAATTATAGTCTGTTTCACATAACTTTATGCATACATTTTGAAACTATTGCCAACAATGAGCTGGCAGATTGTGATGCAATGATCCTCATATATAATTATTGTAATGTAACCTTTCCTAACTATCAATGAAAATTCTCAGAATTTATGCACAAAGTTATGTGAAACAGAGTATAAGTAGGTTAGCTTAGTTAGCTTAGGTCTGTTTCCTTAGGTTATGTTAGAACCTTGTTTTCTAAACAATAAATTATTGTTCCTAGGCTTCACATTGATTTCACAATACAATTTATAATTTTGAGGTTTTTGAACTTTCCTGAACAAACTAGAAGGATTCAGAACATGAGACATAGCAAATTTTCTAGTTATCTACTGGAAATTTTTTGAAATATATATGACCTGACAGAATAATAGCTGAAAACACCAAAAGCTACAGAATGACAGCCTTTCTGGCGGCTATATTGAAAAATTGGGATTCTACAGTAAATCAGACAAATAGGATATCATTCGAACGAACTTTTTTGGGCTTTTTTTGAAAATATGAAAAATAGCACAAGTAAAATGAATACCTTATGGGGCAGCCATAATGTAAAAAATTAAATTGAAATTGCAGGACAAACTATTCAGAGAAACGAAAAACTAAAAAGGCTGAAATTTAGAGCACAAAAATATCTGACTACATTGCTATTTTCCAAAATATGAAACCTAACCTGTATACTGTAGTGACTAAGCAAAGTTTAAGCACTTTTTCGAGCCTGGCATACTGTAGCCATAAACTGGCTATACCTTTTTCTGGCAAAATAGTTTCATTTAAAAATTATCTATCTAAAACACTTCATTTCATAAAAATCCATTCAGTGGTTCTTAAGTTCATCTCTAAAAAACCTCACTTCACTGAAATGAGTTACTCAATGGTGAGCAGGTTCATCAGCTTTGACCAACTGTCACACTGTAGGCATGTTATAACATAGAACATAGACTATTTTTCGAGCAAGCTGAATGAATTGTGATCATTTATAGTATTTATTTTAATAACAAATACCAGCTGATCAAAAGTTATATGCTTTAATAAACTAAAATTCTCAAATTGTGTGAAAACAACGTGAATGCACCTGGAAATGCTCGCTATTGCAGTCCAAAGATACAAAATAAACTAATTAGCTGTTTTTTGAATGTAATCTTTGCAAGACATCATAAAGAAGACAGATCAGATAGTCATGTCTTCCCTTCTTGCCAATAAAACAGCATCCTTTTCACTCAAATTTTTGTCAATTGTGCTGTGATATGTAGATGCTGATACTTTGCAGATTGAGGAAGATTTTGTCAGCTTTGTGAATATCAGTGATATGACTGGAGAATCAATTAGCAAAGTGATTATAAAGTGTTTGCAGCAAAATGGAGTCAATATATCCAATATTGTGGCACAAGGATATGATGGAGTGGCTAATATGGCAGGACTTAACAAAGGCATTCAGGCACAGCTCAAAGAAATATACCCAAGTGCTGACTACTTTCATTGTGCAAATCATTGTGTTTATCTTGCCCTGACAGATGCTGCAGTGACTCAAATGATAGCACAAATACTTTTGAGAGTCTAAAGCATTATTGTATATTTGTCAGGAGGTCCTAAATGCACAGAAGTATTAAAACATGTTATGAGCAATCTTTCACCTGAAAGTTGAAGACAAAGAATTGCCTAAATTTGCCCAACTTGTCGGATCAATTGTCATAAAAGCCTCAATGCATTTAAAACGCTATTGACATGTATTACTGGTGCTCTACAAGGATTAAATGAGACTGAAAATAATCAAACAGCTGAAGATATGCTATGTTGCATTTTGACATTTGAATGAATCATAGCTTTAGAGGTTGCTACACCGGCAACAGGTGCTCTTAAATGCCTATCAACTTGTCTTTAAAGTGAATCAATTGATTTAATACAGGCTCATAGTGAAGTAATAAACACAAAAAACTTCTTAAAAGCATTCAAGAATGAAACAAAGTTTGATGCTGTTTACAATCATGCAAAAAGCATTGCAGAAGATTCAGGAATTCAAGTAGATTTTCCGGCCAACAAAAAACGTCTCCTAAGCAGAACAGAAACAAGTGAAAGCCGATCTACAATTATTAGAAAGCATTATAAGGAATTTCTTGTATGTTGCTTATTTAACTGCCTTGATAGAGCTGCTAGACATGCAGTTTTCTGGTTGCCAACAAGCAGCATTCAGTCTTCTATATTTCTTACCTATATTTGCTAATCAGCTGTCCTTTGATTTGATTAAACCTGCTTTTGTGCAATATCAGCGCTACTCCATAGATGTGTCAAAATACGCAATGCAGAATGAAATTGAATGATGGAAAAACGTTGCTGTTACTCTTCTACCTGACAAATCAACTGGTGCTCTTTTCAAACATTTTTAAGCCAATTCATGTCATATGATAAAGTGCTACCCCAGTGTATTCACAGCTCTTAAACTGTTGATGTCTATCCTGGTCACAACTGCATCATCAGAAAGATCTTTTTTGACTTTAAAGCAGATTTTAACAGATATGCAGAGCTCATTGACTACCAGCCATTCATCATCACTTGCAATTCTTTCCACTCATTCCAGTCAACTTTGCTAGATTCATCTAGATCGTGTAGTGAATCACTTCAGTGATATATGTCCTAGACAAATTAATCTACAATAATAGAGTAATGAATAACAATTTTGATTAAATTCATTGTGCAAATTATAAGCTTACACAGAAAATTTTCAATTTTTTTTTGTAAAAATTTTCTCCACCACTACATAGATCTTGTTGGGAAATGATCTAAAATGCAATCGCTTCTGTGTAGCTCTTGGCGATTCTCAATGAGATAAATGACTTGAAAAATTCCCCTCCTGAAAAATGTCAGGTCCAGACAACCTAAGCCAATGCAAAAAACCGACCGCAGTTTGGGTCGGACAAAGCTTAAAATACAATAGATGTGGGTTGAGATTTCTCAGTTGGGTTGAAAACTAGATTTTCAGATTTTAAAACCAAATTTTTGGCCTCAGGATATCTGTCAATGTTACAATTCCCTTAAAGTCATGACTTGCTCAGAAGTTTGCACACTTCTTTTTCAAGATTTTCGCAAATAGTTTTGGATGTTTTTGACCTGCATCCATTGTTTTTAAGCCTAAAAAAGGTCTTTTTTTAAATTTTTTGAGCTTGACCTCCCAGAATTTTCCTGCTGTACATGTATAGTGATAATTCTTATATTGAAAACTTTTTTGGGATGATTAACTCATTCAGCGGGAAGAGAAAACCCTTAAATTATTTATGTTCTCATGTGAATACAGTCCTCATCATGATTATTATTTGTAATAGTATCAATATTACTGTACATTCATGCCAATTTTCTTTTTCATTATTTGATGTCAACTTTTGCATTCTTTGATGTAAAGATTGTTAGCCTCAAAGACCGTTCATCCAGACTATCTTTGTATTTCTTCGTAGGTACCACAAAATTTTATTACTACCATGTTATTTTTTGCCCAAAGTATCATAAAGAAATTGAAGGCAGGGTCAATTTTTTTCAATCTGTAGGGTATGGACAATGGCCAAGTATAATTTGGGATTATTTAATCAATAAGTGGGCAGCAGCAAAATTCTGGGGGTGCAAGATTTTTCTAGGGGTCAAAAAATGGCCTTAAAAACGGTGGTATGGTGAAAAAACACAATTTTTCAATGTTTCTTATCGAGCACTATTGGCATCCAAAAATTGCAACAAAAAAAGCAAAAAAATTATTAAAAATTGAATTCTTGGAGGGGGTATTTTGATTTCTGGGGGAAGGGGGTACTTTGGTTTCTGGTGGGTGCATACTTCAATTCCCCCACGCCCAGGTGTGATTTAACCTGCCCAAGATCATTTTATATGTAACTTTAGCAGATTACTGACTTATTTTTAAGTAATGCTGTCATTTCTATGTGGTTATGCATGCTTGCAATATTTTGTATCCTCCTTCATCATGAATGCAAAATCTAACACCGTTTTGGCTCGGGGATTAAGGGATGTGCATTCCACAGATGGCCAAATACCCCCAAAAAATTGAAATACCCCCAAAATTCGATTTTTGAAAGTTTCTTGTTTTTTTCTGCAAAATTTTTATGCTAATCAATAGAGATAAATGTGGAACGTCAATAATGTTTTTTACATCACTTCAAAGTTTTCTATATCTAACCATTATCCTGCATTAATTTGCAATTGCTGTTATATCTGTGCTGGATGAACTGCAGCAGGCATCCCTAAAGAAGTGTCTTGGTGTAAAATTCTGTGTCCATGTTTTCAAATATACAAATTTTTGTTTTTCCATGACACAAAATTCCGGCCCAAACCATTAAGCTAATGGGGTGCTTATGGCGCCCCTTCACCTTAATGGGTTGACCAAGATGCTGATAGCTCTTCTTTGCGTGTGTCCTGCTCTCAATTTTTGACTTATATATAAAAACAACATCCTCAAATCAATATCCCGCTCATTTCCCTTTCATCATCTTCTGCGCCCATTTGTATTGAGCAGCGACATTCTTCTCGCGGATTTGCTGGCAATATTGAGAGGCACAAAAGACCCAGCCTAGCAGACAAGCACAATGAATGTTAGAGAGCAATAAGCAGAACTTGCGTTTCGTCAGAATATCTTGTAGATTCCTCATTGATGTCTCATCATCCTCTTTGTATGCAGTCTGAATGATGCTCAAAACTTTGTTAGTGGCCATTTTCTCCCAAGGCCAATATGGTACTCAGGAAGTTGAGCATGTCGCGAGATCCTTCTTGATAATCCCGTGCACTGTTGTCATGTGCACCTTGTATCCAATGTCCCTAGTAATTGTGCTTCCTTGCTTCTTCGATTATTCTGTCCTTGAGATAATCAGATTTGTGCGAAATCTAGAAAATTTGAAATTTGAAGGTTTCATTGTAAAGTTTTCCTGTAAACTTTTATGAATTCCTAATTATTAGATGAAAAATTATCACACTGCATAAATGAAGCAAATTTCAGCAAAAAACAATAAATACATTGGAAATTTTATTTTTCTCTTTTGGTTTTCTCTACAGTGCACAGGACTTGAACAATTGAGGAGCTCTAAAAATGCTCTCCCAAATGCCTACCACATTATATTTATTCAAAATAATCAAATTGCATTATTTGTCATACAAATAATTGAAAAATTTTTTTTAATCAGCATTGATTTTTCTGTTGCTCCACCCACTGTGCTATAAGCCGACCAATCAGACGCCAGATACTACTGTGTACTGAGCATATGCTGCATGCATTTCAAAAGTGTGTGCATACTGCAGGTCCAGTCCGAGAAAAACATGTAAAAATAGATGAGTATTTTCATGCATATCATTATAATTCTCGTTTCTTCCATTGGAATCTCATCTAATAGACAATGGGCATAAAAATGAAAGAAAATAGTATTTCCTTTGTGCGATCAATAGCATATTGCTTTGCAGCAAAAGAGCATTTTAAAATCAATTTCAGGCTGAGAGCTTTCCGTGTTTTAGAACAAATTCATGCTTAATAAAGAGCATAAGATTTAAGAATCATATAGGCCCAAAATTTATTTTGCCATTAGTAATATGATTTTAAAAAGCACATCATTTTGACTAAATTGAAATCAGAAATAAAATCAAAGCAAATTGCTCTTGTCTTTTGAAGGAAAAGGCTTTTTAAAAAGGTATTATCTTCTTCTACAAACCACATTTTTCACTATTATATTGCAAAATTGGGAAGAGAGAATGAATAGTGACTGTAAGGTCTAAGCTGAATAGAAAATTTACATAATAGTGAAATACAGATGACGAATAGTTTTGCAATTTAATTGTACATCATGCATAGTGCGCTGTTATTTTGGTTGCAATATTTTGATTTATTTGCAGTCAACTCAAGTCAAAATAAAATGAACAATTAGTACACTTTCTACACAGGAGATTCAACTTTTACGCACAGCCTGCTGCATAAGCGAGCCAATTTGCCATCTAATTATCATAATTAATGCATCCTCAGTCAAACAGAGAGCTAAGAAGCGAGCAAAATCTTTGTGATCTTGTGTATTAAAATATCAGGAGGTAAAAATTTGTTGTCCTGTTTTCAAGTCTTGCATTGAATATGTGTGTAGGCGTACGTCCGCTGAATAAAATAAATACAAAATGGTAGATACGGATATACATATATGTAAGTACTTCAATTGATCAAAAAATCGCAAAGGAAGCTTGCTGGTCAAAATAAAATTTGCGCGAAATAATAGAGCGGGCAATATTTTTATGATCTATAAGCTTGCCTGAGGAGACAGACACCATATGATGTATTCCACTTCTGAACTGAAATATTATTGATGTATGTATTGTAAATAATTGAAAAATGCAAAGATACAAAATATTTTTGAAAGCGCATGATCAGGAGCTTTTTATCAATTTCGTATTTTAAAAGCATTATGATAGTAATTAGTTACAAAAATTATAAATATGCAGCACCCAAATTCTAGAGGGTCTGGTTTGAATTGCCAGAAATATTACTAAAAATAGAATTCTGGGGCCTACAGTAATCTGCCAGGTATTTCAATTTTTGGGGTCACAAGCCCTCCAGGCACGTAGCTGTGGAAGTAATGGGAGTCCAGACCATACATGGGCAGCAAGAAAATTCTGGGGGGGTGCAAGATTTTTTTGAAGGTCGAAAAATGGCCTTAAAAATGGTGGTATAGCAATAAAAACACCATTTTTCGACGTTTCTCATCAAACACTATCCATTGGCATCAAAAAATTGCAAAAAAAAACAAAAAAATTCCAAAAATTGAATTCTGGGGGGTATTTTGATTTCTGTGGAGGTATTTTGGTTTCTGGAGGGTGCATACCGCCCCAAACCCCCCACACCCAGGTGTGGTCCGGACTCCCAGAATTCAGAATAAACCGGAAAAATAGAACGTTTTACATGTTATTCTGAGCTATTTTTGGCTTAGACCCCAAAACTGGTATTGGTCCACCTAAATAGGAGGGCCAGATATGTGCCTGAAGCTCCTAGGGCCATGTGTGGCTCAAAGGAAGGAGCATCAACAGTATTTTATTGCAAAATTTTTTAGGTTTTATCCCTCTAGAATCCCCATGCTGTGCATGCATGACAGATGATTAGTCTTATTATTGTTCTTTTCAGCATTTGTAAAAGAATCAAATACAAATTTATAATTAATTAATTCATTTATTTTAAAATTTCAAATATAAATTTCCTAATTTCTGTCTAGTCGTATTCCATATCAGTTACCCCTAATATTATTAATTGTATCATTATATAAATATTAGTATAAAATTATGCGACAAAAGTATAATTATTTTTTCCAATCACTTCAGATGCTTATTTAGTTCAATTTTTTCAATAAAATAAATTTCCGTTCTTCCATGCCTCTGTCAAAAGAACAGCTAGTCTGGCTATTTTTATCTTTACGATTCACGCTGCATACAGCAGGCACAAATCACGTACTTAGGTGCACAAGGAATCTTCCACGCTGCATGCTGCATGCGTTAAACATACAACTTGCATAGAACGGTCATCAATCGATTAAGGGTGTGGTCGTATTACTGTCCAATTATTTAAAGAAATCTTTCTTACAAAAAAGAAAACTATCCCCACCTATTTCATCTGATTCAAAATTCTATTGGCTATCAGAATCTGTTCCAACCTCCGCAAGTTGTGCATTCTATAAGATGTTATAATCGATTTACTAAACCCACCGATTTTAGCTGCCTATCTTTTGTACATGAGAAATTGAAATTTTCAGTTGAATAGTTACTGTAACAAAAGTTATACTAGATAAGCGAAGTAAACATATTTGGATAGAAAAAAGAATGAGCTTTCATATTCTGTTCTAACCTGAGCAGTATGTTCAAAATTCGCAGCGCTATGTGCAAAAAACCAACAAATTTTTCGTTTTTTCCACGTTTTTCGCCTGTTCTCACCTATTGTCCGATTGGCTCTGCATGACAAATAACGCAATATGCAAGTTTAAAATTAACGCCCCTGATATAGGTCTGGTAGGTCTCGTGTTCGCCAAATTCTGGAGGCCAGCTATAAGCTAAAAAAAGATAATTTTCTGACGAAATTATTACCAAAGAATGGACTAAAGTCGAACTTTCTTTGCAAATTGTTGATATCAATTAGGAATTGTCAATTAATTTACTTTGTAATCTAGTTTTGTGGTTTCAGATAATTTTAGACAATTTTAGGGCTATTTTGCCAAAAAAACTAAAAAATAAACCGTTTTAGATCCTTTTGTCCCCAGGCGCCTAGATTTGCAAAGTGTGCATCTATAGTCTAGACATGACTCCCGATACGCAGAATGTACAACTTCCCTGGCAAGACTAAGGCCACTGAGGCCAAAATGGTCACAACTCCCGCTGTGTGACTCGATTCTCCAATTAATAGGAAAGGGTGACAAGCATGGGAAACAAGTGAATTAATTTGTTATGCATTGCGTACGACTGCATTGCATACACCTACAAAGTACACAGCATGCATATGTACATAAGTGTGTTTTGCGAGTCAAAGAATAACTAGTATTTCCTTTCCCCCTTGAACATATTTTGTAGCCATGTACCTAGTGTAACGTATAGTATGTTTGCGCTAAAACGAGATGCTTTGGCGGTCTATGTACTCAGTGGCGGATCTAGGATTTCCCTAAAGAGGGAGGGGCCGTATCCCAACTTTTCCAAAAACAGTCAAAAATAGGTCCAAGATTTTGCCCTTAATGCACGAAACAGCAATTTTTTGGTATTCTAAATTGTATACTTCAACATAAAATCACTTTTGACCACACCTGGGCGTGGGGGGGGTGGGGGTATGCACCCCCCAGAAACCAAAATACCCCCCCCCCAGAAATCAAAATACCCCCCCCCCCAGAATTCAATTTTTGAAAATTTTTTCGTGTTTTTCGCAATTTTTTGATGCCAATGGATAGTGCTTGATGAGAAACGTCGAAAAATGGTGTTTTTATTGCCATACCACCATTTTTAAGGTCATTTTCCGACCTTCAAAAAAATCTTGCACCCCCCCCGCCAGAATTTTCTTGCTGCCCACGTATGCTTTTGACACAATATTTTTTCTGAAAATTTTAATTTTAACTTGACCAAAAATCTGGCGCATAGTGCTGGAAAAATTTGAGAAATTATGGTCACTGACGACCAAAAATCAATTCAAATTGCATATTCAGCTTTATCTCGCCAAATATTTTTGGCCAAGGGGATGGTGGCCGCCCCCTGCCCCCCTTAAATCCGCCCTGTATTAACTATATACATAGATGAATAAATTTGTCATGCCCTGATTATTTTTTCTGCATGTAAAGAAAGAGGACTTGTAAATTTAATGGAAGATGCAATAATAGAAACGAATCCTTTCAGGCTTTAAAATAATGTCTGTATTAGTAGGTTGGTACGACACCAATTATCATTGGGATAACAAGGAGACTAAGATTGCCGTAAAACACATTGAACATCCATCTGATTGGTGGCTGTCGCTGCCTGGCACGCATGTTACCTTGAAGGCATGGAATAAGACTAGGAAGACGCTACAAGGCCATAATCCTTTGTGCACTCAAAAAGCCAGTCATAAAAACTGCAAAAGCAGCTTTAAAAGCGGCCATAACTCTTTAATCATGCTATGAAATATAATAAATGAGATGCATTGATCAAGTGGAACTGTTTTTAAAGTTTTCTTCTTGGTGTTTCTTCCTTGGTAATATGTTATTATTGCAGTTTCTTCTATTCCCTTTTATTCTTTGTGGTGTGGCAGGTATCTAAGTCTTGGAATCTAGGAACATGGCTGTGAATCAATTAAGTTTGCTTGGCATATTATATATAGCCATAGGTGTATGATCTTGTGAATGTTTTTCCAGCTAAAATATAGAATAACTTAAAATAAGGACAAATTACATATATCTATGTACGTGAAGGGTTTGATGGTCATGACCACATGTGGGCATGGGGAAGGGTTGGAGGTATGCACCCCTCAGAAGTTGAAATACCCTCTACCCCAGAATTTTGGTGCTGCCCACCTATGGTCATGACCATAGATGCACTTCATGGCCAATTTGGGGAGGTCAGCAGGTGCCATAAGATTGATATTTTTTGTTTTTTCAGGACCAAAACCTACTTGAAAACTGCTAGAAATGTCAAATTAGCGTTAATTATACCACAATTTATACCTAATTTTTGCCCCATTTCCCGCAGAAAAATCAATAAAGTTAAAGTTGGTGATAGCTATAAGTTCTGTAAAAAACGATTTTACATGAAAAAACGTTGTATAACTTTTAAAATATCGCATTTGAGCATTTCTAGCAAAGCTATACATGGTTTGAAATATAATATTGAAAGAAAATAATAAATTTTTTGTCAAATGAATTAAAAAGTAGCTATATAGCAATGTTTTCTTTAGCTAAAGTAGCTACACAGCCAGGCACTTAGCTCTGGGGGTATGGGGGGTCCAGACCCTTAAAATTCGAAAAAACCGGAAAAATAGGACTTTTTAAACTTTATTTTGTGCTACTTTGCTTTTTTTGGGCTCAGTCCCCCCGAAATTGGTGTTGGTCCCCTAAAATAGGACGGCCAGCTACATTCCTGTACATAGCTATTTCTCTAATTCCAAAAAGACAATACTACTATCTTTACGAGCCCCAAAATAGGCTATATAGCAATGTTTTTTTTCTTTTAAAAAGATTATATGTAAATCTGTCAGTTTTTTGAAGCTCGGAGGATAATTCACCTCTCACTGCCATGCCATGTATGCGCCCATGTATTATGCTTCTGAGTCTCACTACCTTATAACAATCTCTTTGTGCATGTGTGATGACGATTATGTTATTTATAAATTATTTTCAAGAAAGACAAAAAATTTTTATTGACGGTCCATTGGGCACGCCAAAATGTTCCTGCTTCCCTAGTTGCATTAGGTACAGGAGACAAATCTAGCTTTGACAGAGACAGCGCCCCAATCTTCCAACATGAAATTGACCATTGTGTGTCATTGGTATCATCAAAAAACAATGCGCCAACCAATTTTACAGTTCTCAAATGCATGGCTGCGGCGCCACCGCCGCCGCCCCCAGCTACAACCAATGCGCAAGGTTTTTATGCTCCTGTGATATCGCAACTGTCTCCAGATATCTCCCCTGCGTACAACATTGCTCCGACTGCAGTCCCCGTTCTCTGCTGATTCAAATTGTGGTTCTTTTTTGGCTCAAGGCAGATCTGGTCCCACAGACATTACTCCTATCATGCAGCCGCCTTCTTCTACTCATTCAAATTGTGGATTGTTTTTAACTCAAGGCAGATCTACATTTCATTTACCTCATCATGAGCAGCAAGGTGCACTCAGTAACATTAATGTACCCATTCTTAGCTAAGTAAATATTGTGCAGCTGTGTGCATATATGTACAAAATTTTTTTCTTTTTTCTGAAGTACCTTTTTGGGCTTAAAAACAAAAAGTACACGTAAAAACCACTGTTTTTTTACATTTCTCATGATGCTCTATCTCGCCAATTCTTTTTGGCGCAAAGCACCAAAAAAACTGGGGATTTTGATGCTAAAGACTGCTAAAAACGCTCAAAGCAAGACAATTTCTAACGTTTTTGCAAAAAAGTGCTAGTTGTGGGGGTGAAAAATTTTTTGCGGGTGTGAAAGGTTTTTGCAGGAGGTGAACCACCCCTCCAACTCCCCAAGTTTATGTATGACTGTGTGTACTAGAATGTTTACATCTTCCAGGAATACTGCTCATATTGCAAATACAGTCCATTAGCTTTATTTTCTATTTTTTTACATGTTTCTTCTGCTTATATATTTTAATATTTTTATGCTTTAATTTATTTTTGCTGCATATGCTGTGCATGCGTTTTTTAATCTACAATTATTTTTTAGATACCTAGGCATTCATTACACCTGGCAACAACAATCTGATTCATCCACCACATAAAACTTTCCAAGAATTTTGGCAAGAAAATAAATCCAGTCAATTTCAATTGTTATTATTGCCGGTCGTTTGGAATATAGACAAATAGCTCAATGCCCTACTGCAAGGCACGCAAAAAATGAACAAAAATCAGAGCAAAATCATTGAGCTTTTTTGTCTTTGTTGTTTCAACAACAATGATCACAAAATACTTGTTGGCATCAAAGTGCTGGTACCACTTGAAACTGTCTTGAATGAGCTTCAATGGGACAAGTGGGCCAGACGTGGGCCAGCGCGGCTCAATGACTACATGCGTACTTTGGCTGTACATTTAGTCAAAAAGTTTACTCCAGCGACGACGTTAAACGATGTGATGGCAAATAGTTTTGTCTATCGTTTATAAGCATGCATATTCAGAGATGGAGGCAGGCAGAGCCAGATAATTTCAGTAATTTTAGATTTGAAATTTCACCTTATAATCTCTCTACTTTGTATAATCTCAAGATTTCAATGATTTCTCAACACGCAGTTCAATTGCTAATAGAAATACTCATTATTATTCTTAATAACGGTTGGAGATGCATATAATCAAAAAAGCAGCAATCAGTATTTTACGACAGACAAAAAGTTAATTTTTCAATGTGACCAGCAAGTTTTTATAGGCTAACAATGTTCCCAACCATACATGGGCAGTACACAAGCTCTAGGGGTGTGGGATATGCTAGATTTTACAAATGTCAAAAAAAGTATCTCTAAAATGGTGGGAGGGCTAAAAAGCACCATTTTTTGACATCCCTAATTGAGCATTATCCTTTGACATCCAAAAAATCGTTATTTTTGATTTTAGGGAGTATTTGGTCTTCTGGGGTACATACCCCCAAGCCCCTCACGCCCACATGTGTTTCTGACTTTCAAAGTCTTCATGAAATTCTACATCCCCTTTGATTTATATTACTCTTTTTGATTAAAATCTTTCATAATCAGCAGATCGATTGTATTCTCTTATTGTCAGTGTCGTTGCACAAAAGGCGTTCAGAAGATAGCGTCATGCACAGTAGATTTGATTTGGGGGTCAGCCAGTCTGGGGGTCAAAAGTTGAGTTTTTTTGGCAAAAATGCTGTGAAAACGGGTATAAATGTTGAAATAGCTTCCAAACAATGTAAATTCATTGATTCTGATCATTTTTAAGTATTTCTGAAAAAACTTCAATTTTTATACAATTTCAGGTTGGATCTATAAATCCATTTAGCCTCATTTTCCCCAAAAAAGGTCAGTTTGAGGTTAGGTTGATACCCCCAAACCCCCCCCCACTTGCATCTTTGGTATCTAATTGTACCTCTGCTGCTCTATGTTAATGTTCACTTTTCGTTTTAGTTTAAGTTTTAGTTGGTCAGGTGGCCAGTGGTCGCATGAGCATGCTTGGCAAGCTGGGGTCAGGGAGAGTCAATTTCGGACATTTTTGGCAAAAGTGTGCTCAAATAAGCTATAAAGTATAGAAGAGTAGTAAATCTGTTAATCTAATAGAGGTTTTACTTTTGCTTCAAGCGCTTTTGCCAAAAAATGTGCTTTTTGTTGCTTCCCACTCCAATTTTGCCATACTATTTATTGCCTGAAAAAATTTTCCTCTACCTTCTGGTGATACTTTCATCTACGTGCGTGTCTGGTTGTTCACATATGCATTTCAATGCAATGCAGGTCGGATCTGTCAATCCAAATTACTTCTAGACTGATTCATACTTGTGAGTATAAAAAGTTAAGGCAGGAGTAAATTTGTATGGCTTTTGCATTGTTTTTGCTCCGTCTTAAGCAGTTTTGCATAAAATTTAGATTTTCATGGATTCTTTGCCACCTTGTCACCCTAGTTTTCTTGCAAAATTTTTTTCCTTTACCTCTGGGTAGCAAAGTAAAAATCACATTATTCAAGCATACATATATCCAATCAAAATGAAGAATTATGTAGTAAAATGCGAGTAAGTTAACTCATCAAATAAAGTAACCAGAAAAGTATTTCAAAATTAAATTTCTTCAGGATGTATATCCCAGAGGTTATAAAACACAAGTAAGTTTACTCATCATGATGTGGTCAATGCAACATGTGCACAACTAGACTATGAATGATACTCACCTTCATACTTTGCATGTGATGTCTTAGAGTCAATATCTATCTGTACAATTTCAAGTTGTAATTTCTTAATGTACTTACTCAGATACAATCAGCTCAAATGGAAGGAGACAGAAAATCTTAGATCCGCTGAAGATGCACAAATTGAAGCATGTGGTCAAAAACAAGGCTGCCCCCAGCATGCCTGACAAAACATTTGAAGAGAAATGGTGGAAACTGTTTATTTTGATTCAGAATTGATGCCACAATCTCTGCACTCACTCCTGCAAAGCAATAACATTGTCTGAGCTATTATTAGAGATTGATGAATAAAAATTGTTTCTTCATTCTGTTCAGGTGCAGATCCAGAGGGTGAGGGTGGAGGCAACCGCCCCAAAACCTTTTCTGTTGAGGGTACCTCTTTGCTATCCTTTTTGCTTCATTGATCCATCATGTCTGGTTTGTAGTCCACATTGCGTTTCTCAAATAAAAAACTTAGCATAGTTGTTCGTTTGTTATCCATACATATGAAGAGCTCTAATTGTATGCACACACATGCAGTCATATAAGGGGCCGTCACATAAGGAAATCCAAAATTTTTCTTCAAATGGACAATGGAAAATTCTAAAATACATATTTATGTCAGTGATGCATGCATGGACTGCACGACCTTTCTTTTGACTTAAAAACTAAGAGCTATCCAATAATTTTATGTAGGAAAAAAGTTTGCTTCCCAAACATGAGGAACCAGCCAGAACCTTTTCTGTCAAGGGCACCTCTTTGCTACCCTTTTGCTTTGTTGGTCCATCATGTCTTGTTCATAGTCCGCATTGTGTTTTTCAAATAAAAAAAATTTAGCATGTTTGTTCATTTGTTATCCATACATATGAAGAGCTCTAACTGTACATACACACACACACACACGCGCTGGTCATGGAAGGGGCTGTCACATAAGGAAATCCAAAATTTTTCTTCGAACGGACAAAGGAAAATTCTAAAATACATATTTATGTCAGTGATGCATGCATGGACTGCGCGACCTTTCTTTTGACTTAAAAACTAAGAGCTATCAAAAATTTTATGTAGGAGAAAAGTTTGCTTCCCAATCTTGAGGGATCAGCCAGAACCTTTTCTGTCAAGGGCACCTCTTTACTATCCTTTCTGCTTTGTTAATCCATCATGTCTGGTTTGTAGTCCGCATCGCATTTTTTAAATAAAAAAAACTCGGCATGTTCGTTTATTTTATTATCCATACATATGAAGAGCTCTAACTGTACGTCACACACACACATGGTCATGGAAGGGGCCGTCACATGAGGAAATCCAAAATTTTTCTCTAAACAGACAATGGCAAATTCTAAAATACATATTTATGTCAGCAATGCATGCATGGACTGGGCAAGCATTCTTTTGGTTTTCAAAAACTGAAGGCTATCAATAATTTTATGTGGAAAAAAAGTTTGCTTCCCAAACTTGAGGGACTAGCCAGAAGCTTTTCTGTCAAGGGCACCTCTTTGCTATTCTTTTTGCTTTGTTGATCCATCATGTCTGGTTCATAGTCCGCGTCATTTTTTTCAAATAAAAAAACTTTAGCATTTTTGTTCATTTGTTATCCACACATATGAAGTCATGGAAGGGGCCGTCACAAAAGGAAATCCGAGATTTTTCTTTAACCCTTTATTAACGGCACTTTGTGTAGGGTAGTTCATTCAAAATCTCATTCATATTCAAAATCCCCATCCTTCAAAAAGTCTCCCAGATTTTTTCGTGACTCTAGCTACAGTAGGACGTGAGAAAAAAAGTTCAACTTTTGGGATGGTTGTTAATAAGTGTATGTCCCATTTTTAAACGGTTGTTAATAAATTTACATGCAGGACGCTCGTCAATAGGTGTACATCCCATTTTTGCCGTCATTTTTGCATGGAAAATTTTTGGGATTGACGTTCTCTATATAGTCTGATGTTGTTCCAAGGCGATTCTCTAGTTTAGATACATATAAGGTACATATAGGTAGGTATAGGTACCTATGTACCTAATTGGACTGTAAAGCAGCTGGTTTACAAAAGTAGTATCAGGGACGGATGAGGGGGCAACTGCCCCCATTGGCCCAAAGTAGTGCGCAAATTAACTATTTTTGAGCAATATTTGGGTAAAAACAGGCAATTTTTCCGCATAAATACATAAGGGTCCCACCCCCACCCCTTAGGAATACCACCCCTCCCCTTAGGAAAATCCTGGATCCGCCACTGGGTAGTATGTATGTACATACAATTCTAAGAGAGAATTTGAGCAGTTTCTGAAGGTAATAAAGGTCATGAAGACATCAAGAGAAAAACAGAGTCGCTTTTTCATGCTGTCACTTATGAGTGCGCATCCCAAAAATGGGACTTTATTTTTTGATTTAAATTTCTCAAAGGGTATAAGCCGCATTTTAATTATTGAGATACTGTTAGAAAGCCCTGAATGAGCTCCACAGCTCGTCAAAATTCCTGACCAGAGAAACAAAAAATTGTGGAACCCGAGATGACCAATACGGCGGACAAAAAGTGAGTTATTTCAATACAGTATATTCCAAATTTCACACTACTAACATAAAAGAAAATGTACATAAACTTGCAGATCTTGGACAATGCTTTCGAATGAACACTCGCACGCTTTATAAGATTCCATCTTTCTTGAGTTATTTTGCAGCAAATTTGTGGAGGAAAATGGGACGGGCGTTAATTAAGGGTTAAATAAACAATGGAAAATTTAAAAATACATATTTATGTCAGTGATGCATGCATGAACTGTGCAAGCATTCTTTAGACTTAAAAACTAAAAGCTATCAATAATTTTATGTAGGAAAAAAGTTTGCTTATCGAACTTGAGGGACCAGCCAGACCTCAATTTGATAGTCAAATGTGGACCAAAAAAGAAGATACACTTCTAAACATTCTATCTCAAGAAATTGGATTAACCATGTGAACGTGTATGTACTTGACTCTGAAGCACTGCAAGGGAAAACAAAACAGAAAACAGGAAAATTTAATACACTATATGCCGTTTCTAGTCTTGTTTTACTGAAATCTGTGCAACTAATTACCATGCATGTATAGCAGGAAAGTTCTGCATTTTGAGCCCAAAAATATTTTGAAAAGGATTTTTTATAGGCTAGAAACAATGGATGCATGTAAAAAACGGTTTTTCTAAGTTTCAGACGAATTAAAAAAAAATTTTTAAAAATGAAAATTTGGGTAGATTGAACAAATAGAGTCAAAATCGGATACATAACGCTAAGTGCCAAAAATTTGACAGTCTTTGGCCAAAAAACGCTTAAAAATCAACTTTTTATTATTTCAAAAATTCAACAATTCTGGGGGCTTGCAGCCATTCTGCTCGGGCTTAGTTGCTATTCTGAGGGGGTCAAGACCCCCAAGAATATTCACGACCATTACATAATTACTTTTCAAGCAAATGAGTAGATTTCTGAAATAAACTGATGGAAAACTGAATGCTCTACATCTAATAGGCTGAAAATTGAAACACCACTAGCACTAGTTTATCAGGGCAGAGCAGGCACACCTGGGCGTGGTATTTTGAGGTGGGCCACCATTATTTAAAAGACATTGAAAAATTGTATTTTTTTTGCCATACCACTATTTTTCAACGTTTGAAAAATCTTGCACTCCTAGAATTTTGCTGCTGCCCACGTACATATGAGAAAATACTGATATCTTTTAATAGACAGAGCACATTCCACATTATAGTACATTAAATAGTGGTCTCAGCAATTTGGAAAGACAAAAATGACATTGAGTTAGTAGGAACTATCAATATACTTGATTTTTTTTCTGTTGAAAAGTGGTTTCAGAGACCCTGAAAAGGTAGAAATGACATCAAGTTAGTAGGAATTATTAATATACTCCAAAGTGGTTCCAGAGACCATGAAAAGATAGAAATGACATTGAATTAGTAGGAACTATCAATATACTCAATTTTTTGTGAAAAGTGGTTCAGAGACCTGGAAAGATAGAAATAGCATTGAATTAGTAGGAACCAGACATGATCTTGGGTGGGGGGTTTAGGGGGTTTTCATCCCCAAGAATGATTTTTCATACCCCCCCCCACAGAAAATTTTTCACCCCTGCCAAATTTTCATTTTTTTTCGAACAAAAAATATAAGAAAAATAGTTAGAAATATAGACAAATGCGAACTATGTATTATTTTAATTCTAGTACCTACCTATGCATCATATAATTAGATTTATATCTTCAGCTAACATGGAATCTATAAAGCTTGTTCTGAACTCATACTTCTAGTGCTTTTGCATGTCTTTCATTACATTTAATCCTTATTGTAAATTAATTTAATTGCTCATTTCTATGATAAAATGCCAAGTTTATCTTCAGCTAGCAAAGAATCTATAAAACTTTTTCTTAACTTCCTTAGGCCACTTGTTGCTTTTTCATGCTGATATTATTAAATTTTTGATGTAGATTAACTTGAGTGCACGTATCTATTACAAAATATAAACTACTACACAGCAAAGCGCAAGAAAGATAATAAGCAATCAAATATTCATTCACTATCCAATGTTGTAGAAGATGTTGCTTTGCTTCAAATATTCTTTCCCTTCATCACTAAACTCTTCAGAGTATTCAACTGAATTGGCTAGTTGCTTTTCTTTGTCAATAAGATTTTTTTGTGGGAAAATTTGTTCCTTTGAATCTGTTAATATATGCCCAGTTTTTTGCCACAGACATGCTAGTGGCAAAGCATTTAGCTTTTCTATTGGTGGTCCATTGAGTCTAATTTGAAGGAGACTATTCAATCTAGGGGTTTGCATGCGGGATCCTCTGTGGTACTTCATGTGTTTTAATGTAGAAAATCCACGCTCTGCATCGGCAGACCCTATAAGCATAACTAGTATTGATTGCACAAGCTTCTTAGAATAAGTGTGCCATGGTATTATCTGTAACCAGCATTAGGTTACAATTTATGCTGGTTACTGCATTTACCTTTTATTACAGAAAAGCTTTGTTTTGTACAGTTGACCTTGTTGCAAAACCTGGGTCTCTTAATTTAACAATAATCTCTCATTCAAATTTCTCAGTCTGAACCATGACAAAACATGCACATATGACGTGCCATATAAAAAATAGGCAGTACGTTTTTTTGTTTCTTCTGGCCTGGTTTTTTCCAGCATCGTTTTGTTGCTTGCAATTCAGCGTACAGTGTAAAAGCGTTTGGTAATTAAACTATTCCAATTTCTTTAATTCGCTTGTTTGATGCCAATTTGGCTTCCAGCTGTTACAGCTAAGTTTAATTTTACAGTTATTACATCACAGTGCAAAAGCATCGGAATTCTAGTGGGTCATAAACAGCCTGATATTTAATTATCACTTTCTGTAATATTTTCATATTATCAAAGCGTTCAAAATTAATTGCATTAAAGGGGAATTGGACCAGTCAGGCATTGCTTTCTTATCTTGGCATTGGATGGTTTGAACTCGTTTGCTACAATCTTTCAGGTTTTGTTTAGTGACCGGAACAAAGCTGAAAACGTCAAATTTATATAAAACCAAGCAGATCACAAGTGGAGGTTCTACTGAGATCCAATACCAAACGAGAAGCAAAGGTCCTGCCTGGTCAGCAGTTCCTTTAGACATACTTCTCAGGCAAAACAAATGCAAAAAGACAGTAAAATTTTTGCAAAAAAGTTCTCCTAGGATAGCTCATGAGCCTGTTGTAACGTTTGATTTGAATCTGGACGATTTTAGCAAAAATTTTTTGGATCCGGAAAGCAAGCTTTCAACAGATTTGCAGCAAAAAGGGGAAAAATTAAGTGAAATGTGCAGATTTAGCAAGTCACCTTCAACTACTCCCAAGACTCCACTTCAATTTGTGCCACCTACCGCAGACCAGCTTCAATCCCAAAAAATGAGATTGAAATGTGTAAGAAATTCATCAACAAAAGAAGAGCAAAACTTTTCTCCACACATTGACCAACCTTGTACATCAAGTGGGGTTGAATCAGTCCATTCACAATTTTCTCGAGCTTCAGATTTTGGTTTTTCACAGTTTTTGAAATCTCAAACACCAGCTCCACCAGTTGTTGTCTTGAGTCCACACATCACGCCATTTAATTATTTGCAAACAGCTAATACATGGTCGGCATATCCAGGGTACCCTCCACAGGTTCCATCCTGGCAGCATCCTATGGCTGTTTTCCAACCAGCAGCACCTCAGTTCTACGGACCCCAGTTTCAAGCTCATGAAGCGGTGCCAAATCAGTTCAGTTGGGTTAATTATGCACAATTGGGGCAGGGAGCAGCTGAGGAGCAACAGCCTAGGATGCAGCCTCAGGAAACTTGGGAAGGGAGCTATAGTAAATTTATTAGCATTTTGACCAAAAGGTACAGAGAATTCATGGAGACAGATGCAAAAAGTGTGCTTGATTTTTTTCAGCACTTTTGACAATTTGGCTGGCTGCAGTTTACCACTTAAATGCTCAGCAAAAATTGACAGCTTTTCAAGTTATTTTAGGTGGCTTAGCCCTTAGAACATATCAGTCATTGCCTACCCACATTAAGAATAATTTTAATTTATTGAAACAGAAGTTCATATCAAATTTTACAGATTTTAGTTGACCAGACAAGACGCGCCAGCGATATGAAAGTCGTTGGCAGAACATAGGCAAAACGGTGGAAAAAAATATTACACGGAATTGTGGTCACTCGATTGTCTAGCTTATCCTGAATGAAGTGACCAAATACTGTGTGAGGATATGGTCTACAGATTTGTCTATGGCCTGACCGATGAAATTCAGGAGCGAGTGCATTTATTTGGTATGCCATTGACTTTGGATGAAGCGCAAGAGAGGGCGCTGAATGCGGAAATTTTGATGGCGGCCAGAAAATCGAAGAATCCGATTTTGGTCAATGCAGCATGGCCAATCCACAGCAATTGGACTTTTAAGCCAGATGGACCAGCGCCCGACAAGCGAATAGATCATTTGGAGGCGGAAAATTGGAATTTGATGAAGGAGCTGGACGATGGTGAGAAAAAATATGCAATGTTTTTTTCTAATGCGTCTAATAATATATCTGGGAAATCAGTTAATCCAAGAAATTTTGGTGAAACTCCTAATAATAACTTGCAGAGTAACCAAAAATTATATCCTTATTGGCAAAATCAGAACTTTAATTTTGAGCCATCTTGTCAAAATTTTCAGAGAACGTGTTTTGATAGCTTTCCACATTATTTTACGGCTCGGAACCGGAATCAAAGTCTTTGGCCACCTCAGCCAAGTGCGAATTTTAGGTATGCTAGGCCCGAAATTCAAATTTGTGGTGTTCTGAATATCAGATGTATGGACATTCTACGGAAAATTGTAGATGGAAACTGAAAAAAGACCAAAATGTTTTTCAGCAGGAACGGAATGGAAACCAACATAATGAATTTGTAAATTCACATCAGTAGTATGCCCTGCAACCCTGGCGTGTTCCTGAACTAGTAGTTCCAGAACTAATAGTTCGGGAACTAGGTTCAGGAACTTTTTTCCCATGTTATAGTATAGGCGGCTGTGGAAGGCAGTTGGAAAATGGGGGTTGAAATGTGCGCCCTGGCTCTGAGAATGTGCACCCTGAGGGGGTTCCCTGTGTTATAATATAGGCAGGGGTTTGGGTTGCGCCCTGAGTGCACCCTGGGTATTTTGCCAAAAAAATAGTTGTCCCTGGGGGATGAGGTAGTTCCGGAACTTTCAAAAACTTATCCCTGGGGGAAGGGGGTAGTTTGGGAATTTTCTAAAGTCCCTAGGGAAGGATATAGTTTATGAACTTTCAAGAAGTTGTCCATAGGGATGGGGGTAGTTTGGGAACTTTTGTCCTTGGGGGGTAGGGAGTTTGGGAAATTTCAAAAATTGTCCCAGGGGGAGGGGCCACCAACAAGGGTTAATTAGCGCCTTCTCTTTACACTTAGGATAAGAGGGGGCGAAGGAGGGTAGTATAAGGTAGGCCTATGATAGGAATAGGATAAGAATGGGATGGTGAACCACTTTACACCACTTTACATTTTACACTAGTTTACACTTTAAACTACTTTACACAAGTTTACACTTTACACTTCTTTACACTTTACACCACTTTACACTTTACACGACTTTACACCTCTTTACACTGTATGTTACATTTTTTTGCTGCTTTTAAGCATGAGCATAGAATGAGAGGATTTGCGCGGGTCACAAGCACCACCAAAGCGCTGTTTTTGGAGGAAAAAAACTTACTTCACTTGAGGCATTTTTGTAATCAGATCATAATGATGATTATTAGCAGCATGTAAATCAAGCACCTTATCAGCCACAGGTCCTTGAAAAAACAAAATATTATTATAATATACTTTTATTTGGTAGTCGGGCACTAGAACTTTTTGTATTTTTTCAACAGCCTCAAGACCATATTTATCTTCACTGATGTTAATATTAGCCTTATGCATTAAATCTAAAGCTAGCTGTTTTTGCAAGAGTGTGACGTGCCCTGTCACCTTTCCGAATAGATTCCCATTTTGGGCTACTGTCCAGCTTCGCTATTCCTGTTACAATAGCTCTTGGTAGCAATAAATTATCATTTGATGTAATTTTAATAAATGCTCCTCCATTTTTGCAGAACTCACTCACATCAAATTCCAGACCACAACCTATTTGTGGTCTTCTATCGATGAGTACTACCTTAAATTCCATGTCTTTGTTGAAGCAAAGCTCATTCTTCAATTGAGCCACATTTTCAATAATACTCAAAACCTTATCAGCATTAATATACTTGCGCTCAGTAAATGGAACTAACACAGGCGTATTAAGGCTTGGCTGTCTAATTTCAATGCCTGCCATACTGTCGGAAGAGCAGCCATGTAACATCTTGTTAATAGCTTCCTCAAAAATCTGTTCAAAAATCTCAAAGAGATTAAGGCATTCATAAAGGTTCTTAAAACGCAACAAAAATGCCTTGGCGGTTGTCCTAAACCCAAGAACAGAAATGCTTAGGGGTTTATGTATTTCAAAGTACTCATTCAGATCCATTTTTGAGTAAAATTATATGTATGTATATCCATATTTATAGACAAAAATCTATAAATACTAATATTTTGTTACTTAAAAAATAATAAAAATGGAGGAAATTCAGGAAATAAAAAAGCGTTCATTCGTGGACATGGAAAGGAAACCATATGGGAGGTCAATAAAGCCGCCCATTGAGATATGTGGTCGTAATATGGAGAGGCCCATGTACCCTTTGATGATTCAACTTTCTTATTTTTGCCAAAAAGCATCGTGTGAACAGGAATTTTTTGAAACTAACGGGGGTCTATGGTACATTATTATTCAGATGTGCCCTAGATGTGGGGAATATAATAGAGCAGCGCAGGAGGCTGGAACAAAAGTGCTCAAACGGTATGCATCAGAAGCAGCCAAAGAACTAAAAGCTAAAATTGCTCAAGAAAAAAGTCTATAAATATGAACCCACTAGCGTAATTTCAATAATCTCTTAAAAACATGGCTTCCCCCAGAGAGCTTACCTACCAGCAATTTATCCTTAAGCTTGTTGAGAAAGCATGTAAACGGTTTGTGACAAATCGTGATGTTCATAGTATAGGTGCGTTTTTCTGGAGAATTGTTAATGATGAGTTTAAGGAGCAAAGAAAAGAAGAGCTCAAATGCGACGCATTTTGGCAGTTTGCGTTGGACTTGAAAGATTGTATTCTGGAAAAGAAAATGGAACAGCTGTTCAGCCTATGGCAACAGTTCAATTCAAATGGGAAGAACCTGTTTGAAAATATGTACGATAATTGTATTTGGTACAACGTAAATTGTCTTATATAGCTCTCCCATTATAAATATTAAACTAGTTTTCTCATAAAAAATGGACAAAAAATTGAATAATTTGTATCACAATACTAAATCGGGGTACTCTGGTGTAAACCAGCTGTACCTCAGAGCCAAAAAAGTATTTCCAAAATCAAAAACAAAACAATGGTTAGAAAAGCAACCATCATATACTTTGCACAAACCTGCATTAAGAAAATATTTGCGGAACAGGGTTTTAGTAAGCAGTATTGATGAACAGTGACAAGCTGGTCTGGTTGATCTCCAATCACTATCTCAGCATAATGATGGGTACAAGTCTTTATTGAACTGTATAGATATTTTCTCAAAATACTCATGGTCTATACCCTTAAAAAGCAAATTTTTTTAATGATATTGTTGAAGCTTTCCAGAAAATCTTTAAAGATCGAAAACCGTATAAATTACAGACTGATGCAGGTAAAGAATTCGTGAACAAAGAGTTTCAGAAATGTTTAAAATCTGAATCTGTCAACTTTTTTGTTACTAAAAGCGAAATAAAAGCATCGGTAGTAGAACAATTTAATCGCACATTAAAAGAGAAAATGTGGCGGTACTTTACTAAAAAGAATACGTACAGGTACATTGACGTCTTAGACAATCTCATGCATAATTATAATCATTCTATGCATAGAACTATAGGTACATTTCCAGCAAACGTTACGCCAAAAAACGAGCAAGAAATTTTAAATAAAGCCTTTTGCATTACAAAAAAGATGCAGTATTTAAGTTCAATGTTAGTAATAAGATACGTCTAAGTAAAGTTAAGCGCACTTTTGAAAAAGGATACTGGCCCAATTGGACTGAAGAATTTTATATCGTTAAAGAGAGATACGCTAGAACACCACCAGTGTATAGTTTAGAAGACCAAATGGGTGAAAAATTAGAAGGCATTTTCTATGAACCAGAACTGCAAAAAATTGACAGTTCAACTGAAGATTTATTCATTGTCGAAAAAATTCTAAAAACTCAAAAACGCGGCAACAAAACTGATTATTTTGTTTGATGGAGAGGTTACCCGCCCAAATTTGATTCTTGGGTCCCTGATCTGATAAATGTATAAATGGTAATTTTGAATCTGATTTTGAAACAGGAAAAAATGGAGTCTGGTCATTGTTTCTTCAAGCAAATTGCAAAATGTCTACTTTTCTGACACGCTATTTTAGTCTTTTCAAGCTTCATTAGGAAATGCTTAGAAAAAGGCAACGTGTGCACCCTGTCCAAGTTATGCCGGTATTTAAGCCCCAAGACTGAATTTTATTCTGCTAATCTTTATGCAAAAAGCTTCATTATGATCACATTTCTTCATCTAAAAAGCGCAAATTTTTTGTAAAGTTTGGAAAATTCCTTGCAAAGTTTTGGAAAATTTTTGTAGAGTTTGAAAAATTTCTTGCAGAGTTTGGAATCAATTTTATATGCTTAAGGATAGCAAATTTGTAGACATTAGAAAATTTCTTGTAAAGCTTGAAAAATTTCTTGCTGGAATTGAAAAATTTTTGCAATGAATGAAACTTTAGTTCCTTCAATTTAGCATTGCTCAAGCATTGATTCAACTATTTTATGTGCTATATGCAATTCATGCTCTCTTTTTGCACCAGTGAGAATCATTTTTCCGCTTGTAAACAGTAAAAACGTTACATTTCTGAATTAATATATTAAGCCAGGAAAGAGTTCTACTTCATACATGCATTTTCTTTTAATCAACTCATAAAATTTGCAAAGATTTATGCAAAATCCTAAATCAGCAGAGCCTACAAACAGCTGAGGCTGTATTTTTAGGTAACAGGCTTGTGCATTTATTAGCTCTATAAAATGTTTTATTGTATTTTCGCCATCTTTAACTTTTTTAGCTCCTACACATACCATTTTACCTGACTTGAATATCAATAACGTAGCATGAGGTGGTTGATATATGATACCTGGAAATTTCTGAGGGTTATATTGAGCAGTATTTGGTAATTTTGCATATATCTCATCTAGATCAAGTGTGTCTTTAAGTGCTGCAGTAAGCACTATGTTCTGAATAGTAACCGTTTTCTATATATACCCACCTGTTTCTTAATACATATTTATAAACCATGATTTTTCAACACCCTTTTACTTGCCTTGTTTCTGGGCCAACAAAGTCTGGCAAGACAACTTTTGTCAGGCAATTATTAGAAAATAGAGCACACTTGATTGATACAAAACTTAAAAAGATTTGGTGGTGCTTTGCCAAAAATCAGCCGCTGTATAAGGAAATGCAAGATGTTTCATTTATAGAAGGGCTTCCTGATTTTAGTTATTTAAAAAAGTTTAGTCCAATGCCACAACTTTTGATATTAGATGATCTAATGCAAGAGAGCAAGGGTAATGTTCAAATTGTACAGCTTTTCACAAGATGTCATCATTGGAATATTAGCATCATTCACATTGTTCAAAATGTGTTCTTTGAAGGCCTCAGAACTTCACGCATAAACTTTGATTATATAGTCTTATTTAAAAACCCTGCCGATCAATTACAGTCACAAATTTTGTCTCGGCCAACTTTATCCAACAAATTCCAAATATTTCCTAGAAGCTTATTCTGATGCTACCTCTCAGCCACATGGCTATCTCTTGATAGATCTCACCCAAAATGCTAGAGATGAATTAAGACTTAAAACAAACATATTTAGCAAGCATCTGACTGTTTATGTAAAAAAATCTATAAATACTAATAATGACGGTGTAACCAATAAAAATGGGTAAAGAACGATTAAAACGCAATATTGTGTGCTTACACCTTCTGAGTCGAGCAAGAAAACCTCAAAGGGAGTCAATTATAAATACTGCCAGTAAAGATCAAATACTTTGTCTTTGTGACTGTGCAAGCAATTTTTTAAATGGTAATATTCCTTTTTCCGAAAAATATATAAACAAACTTTGGAGATATCAAAATCAAATAAGACGTCTGGCAAATAATAAACAAATCAGTTCAAAAGACAGAAAAAATATTATAGTACAGGATGGTGGTTTTCTTCCTCTTTTGTTAACTCCAATACTTACAATTGCAGGCAGTCTTTTAGCTGATGCAATAACAGGTAGAAAATGAAATATACTGAAAAAATGATTCTTATACCCACTGAAATCAGCGAGCGGACTAAGCCTATTGATGTTAGTGCTAGAGTCCTTGGATAATGAGATGCAGAAAGTGTTGAACAGCAAAAATATACCATCTTATTTAAAACTTATAAAATATAATCAGATACTTGGCAAATTTAAGCGATTGCATGAACAGAAACAGGAACCGTACAAAGCCAATATAATTGAATATACAAGTGATGTACTTAGCAATGATGAAATACTAACTGCTATGCCAAAAAATCAAATTCCTAAGGCTAAAATGCTTCTCCACTATATTTGTACAAACCCTTTTATTGAAATAGAGTCTGATGGTGAGCTTGTTATATATGGGCAAAAAATTGAAGGCTCAAACATTACAGATTTAGTTAATGATTTAGCACGTGAGCGTAAGAAAATAAGCAGACATCCTGGTACAAAGGAATTGCTGAAAGTGTTGAACCGCACAAATGTCCCACTAGCAAGTATTGGTAATAGACAAGGTAGGGAAATTTTTGCCGCAGGTGATGACTTTGACTGGGACAAAAGTCTATAAATACCTTGTGTGTTTCAATTTTTGTGAAATAATCACAAAAATGCATGTTCAATTTACTCCCAACAATTACAACATTTGGCTGGAATATTATACAGGGCAGGCTGCCCAAACTGGTTATGGATTGGATGGGTTTAAGGGCATCCCATACCAGCGGGGCGTTGGTCTTGGCAACTTTTTCCGCTCCCTATTCAGAATGGCCATCCCTGTTTTGCAATCAATTGGTAAGCAAGTTGGAAAGCATGCTTTAGTTGCAGGTTCAAATATAGCATCCGATTTGGCCCAGGGAAAACCTCTTTTTAGTCTACTAAAAAGCATTCAAAGCGAGAAGCTGCCCAACTTTTTGATGAAGTATCTCATGCCCTAGAACATCAGCAAGGAGAGGGTCTTGGTAGTCACCCAAAGTCTATAAATACTAATGCACTTGATGCGTTTTCTAAAAAAACATGGCTCTCATAGACGTAAAATCTATTCCGAGTACTAAAACTGAGTTAGACCTTTTCACGGTCCCTCCTACCCAAGTGGTAGTAAAGCGTGGCTTTTGGCATGAAATACAACCAACGCATCCCATAACTAATGAGGGACCATATGAATTTAGAATACCTCCTGATCCTCATTATATTCAGCTGAACAAAAATTACATTTATATGCTACTAAGAATTAAAAAAACCAACAGTTGCTGCAGGATCAGTAGTACCTGACTATGCACTTATCAATCTTATTGGTAAAACTTTTTTCAAGCAAGTAAAATGTTTTCTAGGAGGCCGTTTAGTTTTTGACAGCTCCGATAAATAAGCATATAGATCTTATTTTGAAACTGAATTAAATTATGGATTTGATGCAAAGCATTCACACTTACAGGCAGCATTATATTTTCATGATGGCAGCATTAATGTTGACACAAAAGATAGTGAATCATTCAAAAAGCGAGCTGCTATGTTTAAAGATGAAAATTTTGTAGAAGTTGTGGCTCCACTGCATATTGATATATTCTTGCAAGATAGGTATTTAGTCAATTTTACCAATTTTTGCTTAGAATTACACAGAAATAGTAATGCATTTACTTTACAGTGCTTTGAAGATGTTAACTTAGATTTGAAAGTCACTCAAATGAAATTTTTTATTCAAAAAGTTGAGGGTTTGGACACAGTAAATTTAGCTCTAGAGCAAACAATGCTTTCATACACAGCCAAATATCCTATAACGCGTGTAGCTATCACTAACTTGCATATATCAAACCCTGCTAGGGAAACGCCAAATTATACATTGTTCACTGGTCAGCTACCTAGACGTATTGTATTTGCTTGTGTTGAAGGCAGCGCTTATCGAGGCAATCTAGCAAAATCGCCTTTCAACTTCAAACCTTTCAGCATATATGATGCAAAAGTAACGTGTGGGGGTATAACCTACCCTGCTTACCCACTTGGCATTGCATTCAAACACGATAGGTACTTGCAAGCCTATAATCAAATGTATGATGCACTCGATATAGGCCGTGAAGGTAATTTCATTAGCAGAGATAAGTTTAAGACAAGTCACTGCTTTTTTGTATTCGACTTGACACCTGATGCAGATGATGAGGGGTATTGGGATCTAGCACATGAAGGAACAACAAGCATAAATGTAAGGTTTGCTGATAATTTGCCTGATTCTGGCATAGAAATCATTATAAATGCTGAATTTGATAATTTAATAATGATTGATAAAAATCGAAATACATTTCATGACTATAGTGCATAAACATGAATACTATGGAAGTATTTAAAATTCTTGAACGTAATATCAAAATGGATATGTTCTTTGGGCATTTTTCCATTAGACCGCGTACCACCTATAAAAACTATCCTGCAGCTATAGTGGTTAATTTGGATGCTAGCAATGAGCCTGGTTCACACTGGGTTGCTTTGTATTTTGTAAGCAAGAAACGCTGTGACTATTTTGATAGCTATGGCTTAGAGCCACCTGTGCAATTGAAGCATTATATTTCTGATAATGTGCTTTCATTTACATACAATAATGTCCAAACACAAGAGCTTTTTTCCATTAGTTGTGGACATATGTCCATCTACTTCCTCTTATGCAGGAGTAATGATGTTCCCTTCAAAAATATTGTTCTATCTACGCTGAGCAAAAAAATTTATAAATACTTTGATAAGCTTAAATTGTAAAAATGGATACTAAACAATTCTATTTAACGCTTCCGAGCAATTCACAGGAAGCCAATACTGCGGCTACATTTGTAACTGGCCTGCCAAGGCAAATTAGATTATCTGGCGATTGGGAAGTTGGTTTAGCTGAGATAATTTATGCTAATACATGGCACAATGTTGCTGAGGATCAGAATATGATACAATTTTATGATTTAAAAAATAATGTACGAGTAAAATTGCCTTATTCCTAGAGCTAGATACCAAAATATACACGATCTTATTAAAACAATCAGTTAGGGAATGAAAATGGTTAGTCAAAATGAAAAATTTGAATATACTGAGTACCTGACTTTCAAGTATCATGAAAATAAGAAATTTTGTCATATAGTAATTAACACTGCATACATTAAAAGCTTAAAGCTAACAAATCATTTGATGTATATGTTAGGCTTTTTAGATAGTCAGCTTAAAAATGTAAATTATACTCTTGCACAAGAAGTGACCATAGCTGCCCATCAACTCTCCTAACATGCTAGGCGGAATGCACAATTTTTATGTTTATTGTGATATAATTGAGCCTCTGATTGTTGGAAACATTTTTGCACAACTTTTGCAGGTTGTAAACATTGAAGGAAAATACATGGATATTGTAAACCATGCATATATTAGCCCACACTATATACCCATGCTGAAGAAATCATTTAACACAATTGAAATAAATATCAAAACGGATCAAAATCAGCTTGTACCATTTGAATTCGGCAAAACTATCGTAAAATTGCATTTTAGACACCAATAGACTATAAATAAAACCTATGTAGGTTACATATAATACAAAAATGATTTTCTTGTTGGTGCTCTTACATTCCACATATGGGGTTGATCCATGTATATGACAATGAGTTATGGTAATTTGCCATAATTTAGCAGACTATAGTAGCATGTCACACTCTGCAAAAATACAAAAAGTTCTAGTGCCCAACTACCAAATAAAAGTATATTATAATAATATTTTGTTTTTTCAAGGACCTGTGGCTGATAAGGTGCTTGATTTACATGCTGCTAATAATCATCATTATGATCTGATTACAAAAATGCCTCAAGTGCTGTAAGTTTTTTTCCTCCAAAAACAGTGCTTTGGTGGTGCATGTGACCCGTGCAAATCCTCTCATTCTATGCTCATGCTTAAAAAGCAGCAAAAAAATGTAATGTACAGTGTAAAGAGGAGTAAAGTTGTGTGAAGTGTAAAGTAGTGTAAAGTGTAAACTTGCATAAAGTAGTGTAAAGTGTAAAGTGGTGTAAAGTAGTGTGAAGTGTAAAGCAGTGTAAAGTGTAAAGTGGTTAACCATTCCATTCTTATCCTATTCCTATCATAGGCCTACCTTATACTACCCTCCTTTGCCCCCTCTTATCCTAAGTGTAAAGAGAAGGCGCTAAGGAACCCTTGTTGGTGGCCCCTCCCCTGGGACAATTTTTTTGAAAGTTCCCAAACTCCCTCCCCCAAGGACCAAAATTCCCAAACTACCCCCATCCCTATAAACAACTTTTTGAAAGTTCCCAAACTACCTCCACTTCCCTAGGGACTTTAGAAAATTCCCAAACTACCCCCTTCCCCCAGGGATAAGTTTTTGAAAGTTCCGGAACTACCTCATCCCCCAGGGACAACTATTTTTTTTGGCAAAATACCCAGGGCGCATTCAGGGCACAACCCAAACCCCCGCCTATATTATAACACAGGGAACCCCCTCAGGGCGCACATTCTCAGAGCCAGGGGGCACATTTCAACCCCCATTTTCCAACTGCCTACCACAGCCGCCTATACTATAACACAGGAAGAAATTTCCCGAACCTAGTTCCCAAACTATTAGTTCCGGAACTACTAGTTCCGAACACGCCAGGGTCACAGGCATATGTGGGCAGCAAGAAAATTCTGGGGGGGGGGTGCAAGATTTTTTGAAGGTCAAAAAATGGCCTTAAAAATGGTGGTATGGCGATAAAAACACCATTTTTCGACGTTTCTCATCAAGCACTATCCATTGGCATCAAAAAATTGCAGAAAAAAACGAAAAAAATTTTCAAAAATTGAATTCTGGGGGGGGGGTATTTTTGATTTCTGGGGGGGTATTTTGGTTTCTGGGGGTGCATACCCCCCAAACCCCCACGCCCAGGTGTGCCATAGGTGGGCAGCACCGAAATTCTGGGGGGGGTAAAAAATTGTTAAAGGTCAAAAAAAGGTCCTAAAAGTGGTTGTAAGGAAAAAAAACACCATTTTTTGACATTTCTTGTCAAGCAATATTCAATGGCATCAAAAAATAGCCAAAAAAGCAAAAAAAAATTTCAAAATTTGAATTCTGGGGGGGGTATTTTGATTTCTGTAGGGAGTATTTCAATTTCTGAGGGGTGCATACCCCCCAAACCCCCTCCCCCAAGCCTACGTGTGGATGTCACCCTAAGACCAAAACATGCTTGACTGATGACTCATTGTAACATAGGATTGGTATTATCTTCAAGAATCGTGCAAATATACGATGCTTGGAACGTATGAATCTTCTTTAAATTATCCATATCTAATTATAAAAGACTTACAGAGTAGTTTTACTATTATTTGTTGTATTCATGACTGTAAACTTATAGCAGCATATATGACCCTTCAAGGCATTGTGATAAAAATAATTCATAATAAGGATAATCTAGTAATGGTACGTCTATATGATAAAGTGCACATAAATTACACGTATCCTGTAAGTAAGGCAAAGGAAGCAGAACAACCCAACCCCAAAGACCCAAAACTTCAATATCTTGAGCAACGTTTACTCAAAATTGAGCAGAAAAGCTTCCAAATTGTATGGATCAAAATTTGTAGAGCAACTGATTGGCCTTTGATACAACATTAGGAGCTCGAGCTCTGCTCGGACATCAGGATATTCATGCTAGTTTTGCTGGAGACGTTCCTATGATATGTGAATGCCAGAAAATTAATAGCACTAAGATTTTTTTGGGATTAAAAAGTAAAAGACATGTGTTACAAAGATCTTCTGGTCGAGACAGAAAAAGGCTTATATTTCGTTTCTCCAGGAACATCTGATTTAGTCCAAAATTCTATTGAAATTCCATGTAATACTCGGATACATGGCATATATAAGCAGGAGCACACAGGAAAATATATGGGAGTAGCAGGAGTGCTACTACATGGCTAGAAGTGCCTACTTTGAAGTTCAACCCATGACATTGATGTTTCATTGTTTGTCAATATTATTATTCAATATTTTCCACAGTTGTGAGCAATAGCCCGAGTAGTTGATTAGTACTACACACACAAAACAGAGCGGAAGATCTGGGAAACCGATGTGGGTAAAATTTTGCTCACGTAATGGTGGAAGGCAGCATTCCCATTACACAGGGTTGATGCATACTGTTATCATTATGCAAATGAGTCTATGGTAGTGTGTCATAATTTAGCAGATTGTAGTACACTTCCAAGATCAGTCCAAAACATAGTTTTGATAGACAACTGTGATGTTCAAGTTTCTGATTGGAAAAATTTGACAACATTCTTACCAAAACTTGAGTCTATGAAATTTGTGCCTAAATGTAAAAGCTGTTTGAAAATTGATGAGCATTTTAATGGAATAAAAATTGAAGGCAGGTGTTTGGAAAGCGACATGAAATACAGGCATAAAGACAATTTGAATATCATTTTAAATGAGATTTTGAGTTGTATTGCGATGTTATGCACTCTAACCATCCTCTACATTATACGCTTTATTAAAAATGATATCTTAAAGCATCATGTGACAGTCAAAATAGCAATATAGTCATTGCATATTTGAGCCAAGTAGTGCTAGTGACCCTCCCCCAAGGCTGGACGCATTCAAAAAAAAATTTGGGCAAAATCCATCCATCCTGGCGCAAGCATTGTCAATTTAATGCTATTGCTTCAGCAGTCAACAAAATGCATCAATCATAAAAAATGCTTCGCCAATGCGCGATATTACTTGTCTCTTCATTAGTGGTGGGCAGCCACCACACCTGGGCGTGAGGGGGGTTTGGGGGTATGCACCCCCCAGAAACCAAAATACCCCCCCCAGAAATCAAAGTACCCCCCAGAATTCAATTTTTGAAAATTTTTTTTGTGTTTTTCGCAATTTTTTGATGCCAATGGATAGTGCTTGATGAGAAACGTCGAAAAATGGTGTTTTTATCGCCATACCACCATTTTTAAGGTCATTTTTCGACCTTCAAAAAAATCTTGCACCCCCTTCCCCGAATTTTCTTGCTGCCCACGTATGGCAGCCACCATTCTTTTTCTATATTAAGTGTGCGCCTCAGAATTATCAATTTAATGCTATTGTTGCTTCGCCAGTCAACAATATGCGCTTATTAAAAATTCCAAACAGGCTGCCAAAGCACTTATTATAAATTTGCTGCCAATGCACAATATTATATTCATCATGTTTCAGTCTATGTTGCTTCACCAATGCATGATAGCATATGTTTATTCCTCGGCTTGCACTTCCCTGCCCCCCCCCCACGCCTCATCATTGTGCCCTGAGAGAAAAGCCAGGGTGCTAGCAGGGTGCTCCTCCGCCTATGCTATAACACAGGAGAGGCTGCTTCTCTGTGATTGGGTGGGCGGGGCCTATAACACAAAACATAGCTGTATATACTTTGTGTTGCATGCTAGGGAACCAGGCTTTACTACTGCTGAGCATAGTATACAAATTACAGGAAAAATTAAAGAGGAAAATGCTTCGGGGAAAAATTGTTACTTGTTTGTGCACAAAGTTTTGAATGAATGACCGGCCTTGTCACACAAAAGTATGGTTAGTTAATAGGTTATTCTTAGTATGGATAACCAGTTAGCAATAAATGCTCTCAATACTAGACTTCACAAACACAAAAATGTGTATTATCAGGCCTGAATTCAAAGAAGGGCAAGGGGGCTGCCTCTCCTGTGATGAAAAAATTTTTTGTTTCTCCCAAGAATCCTACAAAGGGAAAAATGGAAAATTGGCAAAATGTGTCTAAAACACTGGCAAAACAGGTTTTTAGCGTACTTTTTAATTAGCAAACTCAAATTTTTCTGATGCTCTGCACTGAATTCATTGTTGATGTATATTTTTGTCTTCTAAACCGCTGAAAATTGCTCAAATTTGAGTTAGACATAAGGAGCATGTGACTTTCTTACCAGCGCTGTGCAGTGGCTTCTTTGTTCAGCTATAGTTTTTGCCTTCTAGCTCACTCAAAACAGGTCAAATTTAACTTAATGACATGGAAACCATGAAATTTTTCCAGCGCTTTGCACCGGATTGATATTTATACACTTTTTGTCTTCTAGCCCACTCAAAATTGCTCATATTTGAACCTGACATGCAGAATATGTCAATTCTTTTGCACTTGGTGCCAAATTATTTAAAAGTTGTATTATTTTTCTCTGTAATGTATATTGAATAAATACAATGACAGGAGATCAGAAATTACTTGTGAATTGAATGATGAGAAATTGGTTGTGCAATAGCTTAAACAATAAATTTACTGTATATCATTTTTGAATATAGTGTAAAATTTCTGAAATTTTATTTTGAAATTTTTTTTTCTATTGGATGGTGTTAGCTAGTATACACTCAAGAATGCTTTTATTTTTGCTATCTGCTAATTGTTCTTGAGACATCTGACCTCAAAATTTTTTGTTCCCTTCCCCCTTCCTACCAAACAAATAAGATCCTGGATACAGACATGGGTGTTATTATATGTGAATGCTGAATAACTCAGATACCTATATGTGGAAGGGCGGAATCTCTTGTATAACACTGGATAATTGATGCCCCTCATTTTTAGTTAATGTCATCAAAAATTGTAAAAAATGTTCTTTTTATCAGAAAGTAGACAACACTTCAATTTAAAACTGAATTCATGCTTTGTTCCTGTCTGTCAATAAAAATGCGCACTATTTACATACATGCTTAAAGTTGTATCTTAGTGAAAATACAAGTATCTAATAAATTAAATTAAATTGTCAATCACTTCTGTTGTATGTATCTTAAATTCACTCAAAATACTGATGTTTCATGGTCGAGTTTTATTGCTTTGATATCCTTGGCTTGATGAAGTGGTACCCACAATTCTCTGTGTGGAACAACAGATAGCAATAGAAGAACCAAACTTGGAATCACACAAGTCTCTGTAATGGCTCAATTCAAGACATGCATAGCATGAGAATTTTCAGAAGGGATAAAATTTTTAAGTGTCTTTTTTGCTCACAAAAATGGGTAATTCGCATCAAAAATATCTTTAGGTGTTTCTGACAATGCTCAATCTTTCAAGAGCATAAAAAATTCAAAAAATTTAAAAAGAATCAAAAAGTCAAAGAGATAAAAAAAATATAATAAAACCATAAATGGGGGGCAAGGCCACATTGTTTTTGCCATAACATGAAGATTTGCTGCTAAAATGTTGACTAGTCTGAGAAAGGGCATTCACGCAAATCAGGAGTTTATAGTGCAATATATATTGTAGGTAGCAGTAAAAGAGTTACTGCTCTGCTGCAATGCCAGTGAAGCTGATATGCTGCCATGCCTTCTGTTGTGTATCTCTGGGGGAGGAAGGATAGGGGGATTGGGAGGATTTCAGGTTTTTGAGATCATTTCACAAGGGTTTTTAAAGGAGAAAAATTGAAATTTCTCAATGCTTGCCCAAAAGACCGCTTATTTCACTTTACTCTTCAACTAAGTAAGCATAAATTTATGCCATTTTTGTCTTTCTATGACACTACAGAGTTGCTGAGATACATACCTATTTGTATTCAAAATCTTTGACCCCTATCCTAATTTCAGAAGGCCAGCTACGCTCCTGCTGATTAATACCTATATAATAAGAACTTGATGTTAGGCATGCCTGGTTGAAGAGCTTTGTGCATGCTTTTGGTGTTTGATTCAATTTTGTTATTCCAATTTCTCAGAAATTGAAATACTTGAGTGATTTTGCAAAGCAGTACTTACTCAGCTACAAAATTTTTGAATATGATTCAAAGCCAAAATGACCAAAAATCCCTAAGGATTGAAGCCTGTACTGAAAACATACTCTCTGAATAGTTAGCCTCAAAACAGTTCGGAAAATATAGGTACTTCTGATTAATGACACTATTTATTATTCCCCAGAAAACTTATTTGTTAACTTACTTAAAAATTTTTGAGCAATCTTTGCAAATAATGAGAATGAGGGTTGGCGTTTGGGGACCTATCTTTTCTACATGTAAAGTATAGTGAGCGACCAAGGACAACAGCCACCATGCTATTCATTTAGTATTTGTTTTTGTGCAGCATACACATATAAATAAGACAAAATTATAGACCAGCAACTTATTCAAAATTATGCAATGACCGGCTTAAAATTAATTTTTTGCACAAGTTATGCATAAAACTGAGCAGCAAAGATTAGACATTAATTAGAATGCTTTTACGATAGGAACATCAATGAGATAATTTTTGTTTACAATAAGGCCAAACTGTGATTGGATGGAGAGACAGACATAAGCATATAAATGAGGCAAAAATGATATCTTTTTTTGCTAAAAGAATCCCACAAAAATTTCTTCACCTCCTCTCAAGAATATGCGATTTATTAAAACTTCCCTAAAGTTGTCTGATAATATGTAGGAAAGATTCTTTTGGAAGCATTGTTAGCTATCTATTTGCCAAAAAGTTCCAAATTTTTGGCGCTTTGCACCATTATACTCATGTTTTGACTATATTTTGTTCAATTTGTTCTTAAGTTTTTTAAAAATTCCTAATATTATTTTTTTGACCCTGCTTCATGTAAGAAAAAGCCCCAAAAGCCATTACATATGGAAAAATGGCTAATTTTTGTGCCGCCAAAAAATTTTACATATGGCTTAGTTAGTGTTTGAGATTAAATCCTCAGATTTCCAAGACATGTATCTTCAAGGTTTGATAATATGATTCTATTGAAGATTATGAATTTTTATTCAGCTAGCAAATAAAGATGATGGCAAAGATTATATTCATCCAATATATCAGAAAATTTCATGTTGTGCACAAAGCCCAGGGCAACTATGTTGTGGTTTTGTTGAAATGTACATAATAGGTAGATGCTGGCCGGCTAGCCACACTTACTGGCTATTTGCTGTACAAATAATATTCATATAATAATCATATGAGCACTCTTAGACTAACAAAATGGAGTTTAATTGAAATAGAGCTCAAATCTTGTGAAACAGTACTAGGATCAGCCCAAATTTTTAACCGTAGGAAAATTTGACAGTAAAATAAATAGTAAATAAAGCTACAAATGAACAGCATAAAGTGATTAGGTTCCCATCACTGAAATTGTTGAAATGTAATAGTCAAACATGGGCAGGGGCAACATACTCCTTTAAGCAGACAATAAAATCTTTTTTGAAATTTTGCTTGATCAAATGTCAAAGTTTTAAGGGATCTTGAGGTGGGAAGGGTCTACCAAGTGGCTAAAAACAATGTAGAACATAATTGGCATGTAGAAATAAATACTCTTAAGCAGCAAAGCATAAAGCTACAGGATATTTCATGAAAAATTCTATCATTCAGACCTAAAACTAGTGGTCATTCTTGTAACTACATTCTCTATGGATACCTGGGCAATAGCCAAAAGTTCAAAGCCATCAAACTATGGTCTCTCGAAAATTGATTGGTCTCTCATTTGGCTGAAAATATATTTAAAAAAACAATTTTTTTGATTTCCCACTGTTTTTGCACATTTTTCGAAATCAGCCCATCCAAATGGAGCCTGCGGCCCAATCCCGTTTTCTGTCAGCCATTCCATAGACAAGCTGGGATGGGCTATTGCCTTGGTGTGTCTCTATTTACATATGTTCCAAAGTCTTTTTATGTTAGTTACATTATGTGAAATAGACTTTTCTGACCAGGAAAACCCTGTAGCAAGATTTAGACTGGAGGGGAAGCATACAAACACTAATATATGTACACTATTATCCATGATTTTCTGTCAGAGGGAGGCAGTACATAAAATTTCCCTCAAAGTGTTAAAATTTATTTAAAAAAGCGACTATTATGCTCAAAATAGTGATTTTTGATGTCTTTCAACTGCCAAAACTATTTCTGATTTTAAAAAAAAATTACAAATGATTGGAAGTTTTTGTGGGAAATGAAAGGAATTAATTCAGAAATGTTAGGGCACAAAAGCACTAACATATACTCAAGAAATCATTCTAAGAACTAAAATTCCTTGGCTTGTATATGTACACAGGTACTCTACTGACGAAAAAATAAAGGTTTCAGAGCACCAAGAAAGTCAATAAGAACTACAAAGCACAAAGCGCCATACAAATTCACAAAATTGTCATAAAACATGATAAAAATAAATACATATTTATCTCTATTGCAATTTGCATACCATCTTTTATGACATGGGGTCCTACTCATAAGCATGCAGTAAAGAAATCCTGGGGGGGGTGTGTGCAAGATTTTTTGAAGGTCGAATAATGGCCTTTTTAATGGTAGTGTGGCAAAAAACACCATTTTTTGACATTTTTCATCAAGCACTTTCCATTGGCATCAAAAAATTGCAAAAAACAAAAAAATTTCAAAAATTGAATTTGGGGGTATTTTGATTTCTAGGGGTGCATACCCCCAAACCCCGCATGCCCAGGTGTGATCCTACTCTACTTAGTCTGCTCCCCTTAATCCTCTGTTTACAGTGTCCTATACCAGAGGCATAAGGAATCACTTTTGCGGCATTTTTTTCTGTTCAACCTTATCCAAGTGCCCAAAACTTTGTCTAGCCTCGTTTTGGCTTCAGTTACATTGTTTTTAATGGTTTAGCTCAAAGAGAGAGAGAGATGATATAGAGTAGTAAGACATAGGCCTTTTTTGACCTACTTACAGTGATATCACAAAAACTCAAGAAGGGAAAGTGAGGATCTAATAAGGAAATTCAGTGATTAATTCCTCTCCAGCTATTTAAATGGATCCCCTGGATGTGTTGAACACAGCAGAAATCTACTTTTTTCTTGTTTTTGCCTATTCTTCTGCATTGTGATAGTGTTTTAATCATACCTCTTTCAAAAATAATTTTCACAGAAAAAAATTGATATTCAGAAAGAGCATAAAAATTTAATTAAATGAAAGTAATAGCTGTCAGAGAATTTTAAGAAGGCATAGCTTAACCCTCACATTCCCATGAATTAGGACCCTGTCCTAGCCAATCACTTCTTTTTTGATTTTTAGTTGTTGTATTGTATTACTACAAAACTTTGTCTAGCCTCATTTTAGCCCTAGTTACATCATTTGAAATGTTCAAGCTAGTAAATAAAATTATACATCCTAAAACATTAGCACATTATCAATATTATCACATAAAAACTTAAATTACAAAGAATGCTCTGGCCAATTATTAGTACAAGATTTGTAGGCATCTACTCTCTAATCAGCTACTATAGTCCAAAATAATATTTCAGTCAACTAGAATATACTATTAGTATTTACTATATACATGTCCACATCATGCCTATGCTTGAGCATAAAAGCAGTTTTTTTACTTATAACTCCTTACAAAGTAACTTTAGCAAAAAATGACAAACATATCCCTAAAGAGCTCAAAAAATTGCACAGAATGCTAACATTTGCTATGTTGAGTAAGACTAATTACATTTTAACCTAGCTAGGCCAACATCCCAGCAGGGGAACCTTTGACTTCAAAAACACATGGGATTGTGAGGATGAATATGCATTAGTATTTTATGCAAAAACAAAAAAAACATCTGCAAAAACATGATGGTAAACTATACTTTATTGATTTAAGAAAATCTACCCTTTCCAGTTCAGATTTAGTGGTGTATATTATCTATACATTTGTCAATCACAGCAAGGTCAACATACCACATGATGTTATGCAGCCCAATGTATAACACATGCAATGCAAGGGCATTTCCCTATAGATACCTATACAAATTTAAGCCAGCTTTTCAAATATGTTGTTCCATAACAAACACATTTTCTGCATGACAAAGAGACTCGGTCTAGAAGTATTTGGTTATAATGAGCATACTGCTAAATATTTTTTTGCATCACTTAACTTTAAAAGAGCAGTGAATTTAAAAGAAATCAGCTGATTGAGTGCAAATGGATTGCAAAAAAAGCAACTGTATATAAGTATGTGTGTGTGTGTGTGTGTGTGTGTGTGAGTGTGTGTGTGTGTGTGTGTGTGTGTGTGTGTGTGTGTGTGTGTGTGTGTGAGTGTGTGTGTGTGTGTGTGTGTGTGTGTGTGCAGGATAATAACTTTGGACCAGTCATCTTTTCACACAAATGAAAAGAACGGATGGTGTCTTACAAAGGCATCTATTCATAAGTTACATAATGTTACCACAAAATAAGCTGTAAATTAGTTACTGTATCCACATTGCATGATATAAAAAAGCACAATTGAGAATGCTAGCTTTCTAGAAAACAGCACCCCCATTGATCATTATTAAAGCTTCAGTATTAGCTGTTCAGAGATCCAACTTTGTTCAATATTTCCAGTACAATTTTTTTATTGTCATTGTGAAATATTTAGTAAAATATTGATGATTTTGGTGTTTCTTAGGATCAAGCCAATACATCTACCACCTGAGTGTACAACTGTTATCAATGAAATCAATACTAGTTTTTATGAAGGTACACATGATTTCATTGATTTGAAGACAGTTGGTTGTCATGGAAAAACTTGACTAATTATGCAAAATTACATGATTCTGCAAATTACATCATCAATAAGACTCAATGAAATTGCATCTTCTTGTTGGCCTGAAGACCATCACTTGGAAATTGATATGACAATCAACTTATATCATCAGAAGTTCAGGACAAATAGCAATTACTTCATGATTGGATCACCTAACCTTGCTGTTAACAACAAAATCATGGATATGCTCTTCTAGTACAATGCTCTCAGCAGCATGGAAAAGAAAATAGGCGCTGGAAAGCAAACTAGCCTATCAGAAATTTTTAGCTGACTAACAAAAGGGTTTGAAAAGGTATTGTTTGACAATAGGACTAAAAACTTTATTGCAATTCTGTTAACAAATGCACATAGCTCGATGGAGCTACCAAAATTTGCTTTTAGGCAACTAAGGAACCTCAAGAATAATTCAAGCCATTATTAAATATTGAAAACATATGTGCATGATATTGTTATTGTCTTATATGACCTGAAATGGATAGCTCTTGGGCCGAACAGTGATGATGTAAGAATTTTGTCACTGAGTGGTATGCTGTATGTAGATATTGTTGAAAAATGGAGGCAGAAAAGACTGAATGAATTTATTTTTACACTAAAGTGACAATTGGAAAAAAGGTACTCATGATTGTCTGAATTGTTGCCCTCTTGTTGAATACCAAAAAATATATTTTAATATGCAATCTTCAAGCATGATACACTCACTCCAAAATTACCTCATGACTGTTGTAATCCAGTGTTTCTTATTGAACAAAGTGAGTGACTACAATAAGTGCACAGCATGGCCAATCTGGCGGGTCAACTGTTCTACTTGGAGGGGGTCAAGAACTGAGCCTCTAAGGGCCAAAGTGACCACAAAATTGAGCAAATGCACTAAAATAGCATCAAAACTGCATCATTACAGTTTTGGATCAATTTTAAGCACATTGGCAGAAAATCTTTAGGTTTTTGCCTCATTTTTTCTAGAAATTTATCCATTTAAAAATTCTAAGGGTGAAGATCATACGTGGGCAGCAAGAAAATTCTAGGGGGGATGCAAGATTTTTTGAAGGTAAAAAAATGGCCTTGAAAGTTGTGGTATGGCAAATAAAACACCATTTTTTTTATGTTTCATATCAAGCACCATTGGCAACAAAAAATTGAAAAAAAAAAACAAAAAAAAATTTCAAAAATTGAATTCTGGGGTTGGGGTATTTTGATTTCTGGGCGGGGGGGGGGGTATTTTGGTTTCTGGGGTGGTGCATACCCCCACGCCCAGTTGTAGTATAGACCAAATGTTGAGCAGCAAGAAAATCTTGGGGGGAATAAATGCAAGATATTATAAAGGTCAAAAAATGACCTAATAATGATGGTATGGCAAAAAAACCATTTTTATACATTTCTCATTGAGCACTATCCATTAATATCAAAAATTGTGAAGAAACAAAAAAATTTAAAAATTTAATTCTGGGAAAGGGTATTTTAATTTCTGGGAGGGGTATTTTGGTATCTGGGGGAAGGTTGCGTATATCCTTCTCACAAACCCCAAGCCCAGGTGTGGTAGACTGAAGATGGCAGTAGCATGGTTAATCTGGGGAGGTTATTCAATGTGAGGATCAATAATTGGACTCTCCAATCACAACCCCAATTACAGGAGTGGTTGTTGTGGACTTTGTTAAGCCTAAACCACAGTTCACACCTACAATGGAAAAATGCATTTGTTGAAGTGTAGTGACTATTCTTTTATTTATACTTGTAGTAACTAATCAACGTTTTTGCATAGCTAAGCATTGGATGTTGCCAGTTAGGCACTAAATGTTCAACTTTTATAGATTCTGCTTGGATCATTGCTATATCAGCAATGATATTCAAAGAACAGCTGAAGCCACAGTACTTTTGACAGAAAGTCGAGAGGAATTGAGAAGATCTGTCTTGATGTGAAGAGGGTGCTTCTGCAATTACAGCATCTACATATAATTCTGCACTGCCATTATGTGCAGCTCCTGAAATACACAGTGACAGTTTCTGAGGAGTTAGACTAATAACACTCACTGTGCATGTATGTCTATGTAGTATTATGTTCATCTAGATTTTGCAGTGAGCAATGTATTATTAAATTTTGCAGATCATGCAAGATGTAGGCATATTTCATATGCTTATCTTATCAGCACTCAGCTCAAAATGAATATGCGACCTAGATATTTCATGGCTTAATTCCACTGGCAGGTCAATTTTGCTATGTACAAGTGAGTAGATGTACCTATGTGTATATACTGCACATTCATGTATCAGGATGCTTTGAAATGTTAATCTTTTATCAGTTTAATTTAAATAGTCCAGACTAGACAAGTGAAAGCTCAAAATTTTAGAAAGGAGGTGACCAAAATTGATCCTGGGTTACAAAAAAGGATAGATGAACCTAAATTTTAGGTCATTGATTGCAAAAAAGTAAAAATGACCTGAAAACAGAATTTCCTTCTAAAACTGATCAGGGGTTGAGAAATCCAGCATTTTAGAGACAACCTACTTTGGTTGTAGATCCTTAACCTCACTTGCATCTCTGTGTATTCCTAGATGACTTTGAAATTCATTTATTTTTGGCAAGTAAACTAGTGATATTTGTGGATTTGTGGTTTATGGTTCTTTACTCAGCCCCGCAAAAGGTTTCCACCTTCCCAAACCCCTAACTGTGATTCTTCTAAATGAGTTATATATATATATATATATATATATATATATATATATATATATATATATATATATATATATATATATATATATATATATATATATATATATATATATATATATATAATATATTATATATATATATATATATATATATATATATATATATATATATATATATATATATATATATATATATATATATATATATATACATATATATATATATATATATATATATATATATATATATATATATATATATATATATATATATATATATATATATATATATATATATATATGCATGCTGCATAGCTAACTTTTTACTGTTCTTTCTTATCTGCAATAATAATTGATACATATGCACTTATCAAAGGCCATTTAAGTCAATTGGAAAACAAAATTAAACAAGTTCATCAGAACAATCAACTACTGCAATTTCAACTCATCAATTGAAAGATTTGGGCAATGAAAAGCAAACACATATATTTGCAGTCAATTATGTCTAAAGCAGAGAGCCAAAGAAGTCAAAATACATCAAAGCAATGCAATATCTCCCTAAATCAAACTAGAAATTATTACGGACATAATGCGGCTAACAAACACCAACAAAATTTTGCAAATTCAACAATGTTTCATTTGTCGAAGTCAGATTGACTAAGACCATACATATCAAAGTAATACAATCCCAAATTTTATCCACAAAAAACCATACAACAACCCATGGTCAACATGTCCTTCTCTATTTGTTCAAGTTTACCAATTTCCAACAATATCCGCATCTGCACCCCTAGACATTTGAACCCTTGACATAGCAAAAAGATTTGACATTCTAATCCAGAATGCAATTCTAGAATAACAAACTAGATTTTACACTTGCCCAGGGGTCCATTGTAGAAAATTTACAAGCTACAAGCTACAAGTAGAAATAGCTATAAGTCCTATAAGTATGTATTGCATAAATATTTACAAGCTACAAGCAACAGGTTACAAGTCCAGACAGCCAATTTATAAGTCCTACAAGCCAGTTACAAGCATAGGCGGGCGGCACCAAAATTCTGAAGAGGGGGGTGAAAACATTTTCAAAGGTCAAAAAATGATCTTAAAAGTGGTCGTATGGCAGAAAATACCATTTTTTGACGTTTTTTATTGCTCACTATTCAATGGCATCAAAAAATTGCTGAAAAAGCAAAAAAAAATTTCAAAATTCGAATTCAGGGGGGATTTTGATTTCTGTGGAGGATATTTCAACTTCTGGGGTGCATACCCCCAAACCCTCCACGCCCACGTGTGGTTACAAGTCCTACAAGTGTAGTACTAGTCATACAAGTTAGCGTTGCATAAAATATTGTCAGCGCCTTGCAGTAAAAAAGTCATCAACTCTTTTTGAGTTGCTAAAATGCCATTATTGGAAGGAGAAACATAGGCCTTATTCCAAGAAAGTTCTATGTGGATCATTTTCAACATTGATTTCTAAGGGAGAAAAATGCAAAGCGTGAAAAAAGATCATGATAATTGCATCACTCAACATGGTTTTAAGCCGCTTCAAAGGATCAGGATTGCTCTTACATAAGAGACACAATTTGGCCAAATTTCAGGAAAATTGCTGTAGCAAAATGGGATTCTAATATTGCTACAGGTGCGGCCAGTAGTACAAAGTCAAAAAATTTCCAAGGTGGAGGAAATTGTCCATGATATCATTGGCCGAAAATCCATTGTGTTAGAAGGAATAAATGTTGTGGAAACATGGAAAGATTCTATGCCAAATTGTTAGCAGCTGATGGGCATTTTATGTTTTTACTGCAGAGAAAGGCAAAAGTTTTCCAGGAAGATGTACACTTTTTGATTTAAGTTAAAGGATAATCTCAATATCAACTTTTCTTGCATTGTATACCTGCAAATACACATAAGGGTGTTCACTAGTGATTGACCGGGGCCCCGGCCCCGGCCCCGGCAATCCCCGGCCATTTTTAAGCATCCCCAGCCCCGGCCGGGGCAATGTCAAAAAATGGCCGGGGCGGGAAAAAATTTAGTGTAATTCGTATTTGTACAAGGATGTGATACTGCCACTTATTTATCAATGGGCAAGTGTTAATTTTTTGAGAACTGCACTGATTCGACCATATGTATGCATAGTCCTTGTTATATCTTTGCTACTGTGTATGAATGAGCTTTTACTGAATAAATGTTCAGGAAAATCTGCATCTTTTTGATTCCTTCACTTAACTCATTAAACCAAATGCTGCTTTTATCTCATTTATTCGTAGCTAGTGGTTAAAAGATTTAGAGTTGACAAATACGTTCCATTTCTAGTTAGAAATTGTACGTTTTCAAAAAGACAATTTTTACAAAAAAAACACTTACATTTAATTGAATGGGAACCGCCTGCTTTAAAACGCGTTTCTTGTGTAATAGTTGGAAGTTAATTGTAATCAAATGTAAACTGCGCTGCAGAATCGCGTCCGATCCGATAAACTATATATGTTTACATCCAATACCTATTACGCCCAATCGCGCTACATCTCTGTGATTCCACTATACCGCGTTTCTTGCGTAATATTTATTGCAGCAGAAGTGAATAATAGGCGGAAGTAAACTACACTGCAGTATTGCGACCGATACGATAAGCTAAATATTTCTAATTTATTACGTCCAATACCTATTCCGTCCAATCGCTACATCTTTGTGATCCACTACTTCTGTTTCTGGTTTTGTTAGTGACGATTATTACTTCTATTTTTCATCAGAGCTTTCTCTTTTATATTCAGTGTCTTTGTTTCTTATTTTAACTTGCTTGGAAAATTTATGCTCTGTTAGGTAATTGTTTGTGTGCTATCATTTCTACTCGCTTCCAGATAAGCACAGTGAAAAATTTCTGGGGAGGGGGAGGTGGATGCAATCCAAATAAATTTTTTAAAGTGCCTTTCTTACCGTAAAAACGCTTTAAATGCGTAACACGAAAAAATTTTAATAAATTGCATTGAATTGACCAAAATATAGTCAGAAAGAGACTAATTATTGACAATTTGGCGCGAAGCGCCAAAAATTGACAATTTTGAGCCATTTAAACGCTAAAAACTCTTAAATCTAGACATTCCCTATGATTTTTCTAAAAAAGTGTGAATTCTGGGAGGGGTGACAAATTTTTTGCGTTAGGTGAAAATTTTTTTTTCGTGTGAGGGGGGTTGAAAACTCCCCGAGCCCCCATGATCATGTATGCTCGCTTCTATAAGTTAGCTCTCACTGAAATTTTCCATTTAGATTACATCAAATCGCAATTATATTCAGTTACTGTTTTTAGGATTTATAACAAATTTATTTTTGTTTGCTATATGAATGACTAGCAGCCAGGAGTCCGTAGTTTGGCAATTTTTTGAAATTGACCCTACAGATCAGACGACAGCGAAGTGCATCAAATGTGAAAAAATATACAGTCGAGGAAAAACGCCTAAAACATATTCAACAAAAAGCTTGCACGATCATCTGAAGAAGAAACATAAACACGAATATGAAGCAGCTCAGGAAAAGAAGGATGAAGAGCGAACAAATGATTGTGCATCGCGTGCCGAATCCGTCAAACGCATGAAAAGCTTGAAAGATGTCGAAGGAGAAAGAACGAATCCTAAGCAGCTCAAAGTTGATGAGCTGTTTCAATCGCGCCAAAAATACAACGCAACTCACCAGGATCAGATTAAGCTAAAATTCAAGCTGATGGAGTGGTTGGCAGATGCGGGACTGCCTTATACAGTGGTTAAGAACGATCAATTTAGATTATTCATTGATATGTTGAATGGCCGATTCAATATTCCTACTGAAAAATACCTTAGATCAGCATTGATGCCTGAAATGTACGTACGTGTAAAGCAAGAAGTGCGGCGCTTAGTTCAAGAAAAGGCAGAATTTTGTTCAATTACGACGGATATTTGGAGTTCTGCCGCTATGGACGCATACTTAGCAATCACGGTCCACTTTATTGAAAATGAGACTTGGGAGCGTAAGGCAGTTGTGGTCGAATGCTTGCCTTTTTCGGATACACATTCAGGAGAACACATAGCCGCAGCTTTAAAGAAGGTTCTTAAAGAATTTGGCATTCTGGATAAATTACATATTGTGGTCAGGGATAACGGAGCCAATGTCGTAAAAGCTATGGAAGTAGGAAATTTCAAAAGTATTGGATGCTTTTTGCATAGCCTCCATTTAGTTGTGCAAAATAGCCTATCAAGCCAGCAAGCCGTTGTTAATTTACTATCAAAAGTAAGCTAACCATACCTGGGTGTAAGGGTCTTAGGGGAATTATGCACCCCCCCCCGAGATCTGCTGGACCCCCGGAATTTGGCGGACCCCCTAAATCGATATTTGTTGCTATAACCCCAGAATTGCTAGTTTTGCACTTTTTTGCCACTTGACCCTATTCGGACCCCCATAATTTTTTTGCTGCCCACGTATGCACCCAGTAAGTCTGAAAAAATAGTAAACTAATGTACTATGCAATAAAATATGTACTAAATTGTCCGGCATTGTTCAGAGGGGAAAGCAAAAAGTGTAATTTATCATTTCATAGTCTGCTGCTGGATATAAATCAATTAATGGTACCTAATCATTTAATTTAACATACTCCAAAATCGTTACAAATAAAATAACTAATTTAAAAAAGGAAAATAATGGATTTTCAGATTTTCTCTTTTATATTTTACATTTCATTAAACATTGTTCTTACAAAGGAAAACAGAAACCTTGGTGTGATCACTTATCATACTCACGTCACGATGCTCCTTAGTTTTTCATTACATATATGGGATAACCAAAGAACTTTTACTTCACATTAGGTTACATAAAATAAGCTCTCTAGGTTTTACTCATTTTGGGCTTTATTCTCTAATTTGATCGTATTCTATTTTTAATATTTATATTAAGTATACGAGTGAATAAGTTCTTATATTAAATTAAAATAGATTTTTATTTTTATTTAAATCTTCTCATATTTAAATAAAGTCAAATTTTAATTATTTTGATTATTGATTTATTTTTTTATATTTTTGACTAGCAAAGCAATCTTAAATTCCAGGTACGATACATAGCAAGAACTGTGCGGCACAGCACAAAAGCAAAGAATATGCTGCTATTGGCTCAAAAGAAAGAAAATCTGCCACAGCACACGATCCTCATCGACCAACCAACCAGATGGAGTAGCACTTACACAATGATCGAACGCTTTCATGAACAAAAGCAAGCAATAAAACGCGTTTGTTGCGAGATTGATAAATTGAATGATCGCATGTTAACCAACAATGAATGGGAAATTTTGCCAACGGTGAGCGTGAGAATGTGATGACAATATGCTTTGTTAACATACGTGCAACCAACAGTTCATAGTCGCGGGCCATTTTGAGGGGGTAAATGACCTCCAATTTTCGATAATAGATGGCAAAAAGGTACATAAAATGGCCTAAAAACGTTCTTTTTCACAAAAGCAGGAGGTTGACAAACAATTTTCTCACTTTAGGAAGATGATGGTCGACTTTGAGGAAGAGGGAGTCCGCCACCCCAAAAATAAATTTTTTTTACATTTTAAAATTAATTTTTAAAATAAATTCATCTTATTTTATTTCGAATGTAAAAACATCCTATTATGCGGGTATATTTACAAAAATTTTATTTCTATAACTGCACTGATATCTGTTTTTTTCCCACAAGTATAAAACTCCAATAAGATGTGCATGCAGAAGCTGTCTTATGCAGAAAACGCATCGCTTGCGAACAGCTATGGAATCCAATTTATGCAAAATAGTGTATCTTATTTTCATGTCAGTTTGATAATGATACAAAACAGTACTTTAATCAATGTCAGATAATAAATATACACACCCCGTATCCAGGATTCCGCCAAGGGGAACGGACCCAAAATAAATTGGTCTATATCTCGGAAAATTAGCAGGAATAGCTTGCGAAAACCGCATTTTTTGACATTTATTAACGTGCTCTATCCATTAAGACAATAAAATTCGGAATTTTCGAGAAAAAAATTCTTTTCTGTTTTTCGGTTGCGCCTGAGGCAAAATGATAGAAAATGATTGAGATACGGTGCAAAGCGCCAAAATTTTGATGATTTCATGACTTTGCCATGCAATTTTTCCATCTCACGTCATTCCACGCTCCAAAATTTTTATTCTGACCAAGTGGGGGGGGGGCCGCCGTCCCCTAAATGGTAATCTGTATATACATACATATATACCTTTATAATGCTAGAAAATCAGAACACCTTAATTGTGATTATTTTTTCAATTTTTGTGACTGTTGATGGTTTCATTATGAAAACAAAAAATGATAATGCAGCAACTCTTGAGAAACACGTTCTATGCAAATCTAATAAATCTTAGCATATAGTTTCTTAATCTTTCAGCTTACGGCGCTATTGAAAATTCTTGCACACACGGTTAAACTGCATGAAAAGGAAGGATCGTGCATCTCCGAAGAATTGATTGAAGCAAAGTATATATAATTCTTTATCTCAATAATTAATGATCAATTAGTAATTTTATCAGTCGATGTGATCTACGCACGTCATGGAAGCAGTTTAATAATTAAAGAAAAAAGACAAGAAATGCCATTAAGTTCAGAATATCATCTATAGTTATTTATTATGTATGTGTATGGTTAGTTAATTTTTGTGAGGAGGAGACATATTAACTGAGTTGGAAGAATTTAAAAGACTTTGAAAGTTATTCAGATTTTCATGTGTTAAAGCAAAAAGAAAAATGTATGTAAACAAAGTTAAAAAATCCAGAAATCACATTAATTTCTACAATTTGTTAAGCAGTTGCGCTTACACATGTTTGTGGGGCATACACACGCATAGGAGGGGGTGAGAGGGGATGTATAACCCCCTCTGAAGGAGTCAAAATTTAAGGACTATCAAGCAATTTAGGCCCAAAATGGTATATTTTCAGGAAATTTTAACAGCATATCTCAAAACTGCAGGTTGCTACATCAAAAATTTCAGATTTCACCCCTGATAACAGATTCTGGATTTTAACCCTCTCAGGCTACCCTGACCATGCACATCTATGATGTGTGGGTCTGACTGGACCCCTCAGGATCCAGGTGACTTACCAAAATCGATATTTTTGCCAGACCCCCAGAACGGCTATTTTTGACATTTTTCGTCATTGGACAACACCTAAACCCCAGAATTTCTTTGCTGCCCATGTATGGTTGCGCTGAGTTAATACCACACATGCGTGGAAGTCTTGGGGTCAGGCTGGACCCGCAAGAAACTGGTGGACCACCAAAAAGTGAAAATGTTTCCAATTACATGCATATGTGTAGATTAAACCGCAGGCTCGATTATCTCATCTACTTAAATTTCTTTCAGATGTCTGCTATTTAACCTCGTAAAAGGGAATTTTCCCCAACTTGGCACGCTCTTGGAGCAGATTTTGACAAAAATCGATCAATACTTTTACGGTGGCGATAATAGGAATCACTTCGGATCCATTGAAGAAAACGAACTGTTCACTATTGCAACACTTCTTGATCCACGATTTAAAAAAAGGTATGCGTAAAAAAAGAAAAGATTAATTAGAAACGGGCTTTTATAATGTGGTTCAGAAAGTCCCCATTCACTAGACTTCAGACTGCTCATTGACTGATCAGTTTCTGCAAGGGTGATGCTGGGCTAATACTTTATACTAATTCAGCATAACATTCCGAAATGCGGGTTTGTTTCATCATCATTATTAGACTGATTACAGTTGTAAGTTTCAAATGATCCATTTTTCTTGTAATAATTCTTAAATCTCAAAAAATAATTTGACCGTTTATGCATATACATAGCTAATGATTATAAGTAGGGATGCACCGGGGCCAGGCCCCGGCCCCGGCGCCCAGGCCCCGGCCCTGGCCCCGGCGCCCAGGCCCCGGCGCCGGGGCCCAGGCCCCGGCCCTGGCCGGGGCCAGGCCGGCAGCCCGGCCGGGGCCAAAATACGCAAATTTCAGCCTATTATTAAGAATTATCTCAACTTTTTTTGTTCGGATTTTGGCGATATTTTGAGGGTAAATCGTGCATAATCGCCTGTGCATATCATTCATGTATAACAAAACATTTGTCACAAATTTTATTTCAGAAATTTCGCTTATTCACGTTTATAGATGCAATAATTTAATAGTCAAAACCGATAATCTTCAAGTTTTTCGCCAAATACACTAGCGTTTCTAATCGCTCAGGCAGCAAACGAGAACGGGAATCCGAGCAAATATTGCCGCTTGTACTGAACAAGCGTTCACTCGGGGTACTCGTGGGCGGGGGGCTTAGATATTTCCTTGCCAGTGATGCCAGGGCCGGGTAAGTTTCCATTTTTGTTCGCCAAAAGTCCAGTGGATCCGTTTCTGTTCCGACCTTCTCTTCTGCATGGGAAAAAGCATATGTTTAACATTTTGTGACATTCCTGTGGGTATGTTTGCCGGATGAACAGGCGCGTAGCTCTGGGAGGGAATGGGGTCCGGCTGGACCACCCAAAATGCAGATCCTTGCCTCCTCAACTTATGACTTTGTCACATGAATTGCATTTCACCTTCGATAAATCCGCTTCAGTAATATTTGAAGTAATCCCAAATCACAGCCGAAATTCCTTGCGTCATGGCTAATTAATCAAATGCGTATAATTGTTTAAAGTTAAAATAGACGTTTCTGTAAAATAAAAAATCATTGAGTGAGAAATTACGCCTGATAACATGACTTTGAGCTAACACAAAACATGTTAAATACCACGATGATTGAATATTGATGTTAATTTGGCCTGTTGAAGAAAATTTCAAACAAATGGCTAGATTGTAAGGACTTATTAGTAAAAATGCGTGCAAGTCTAAAATCGTTTCATGTAATCTGATGCCGTTTAAGCGAAATAATAGTATGCTACAAGGCGTAACACTTATAAGAACACACAATAAAATGAAAACGACACTACACATTAACATAATAAATTATGCACGCGAAATTTCTATCCTTGTTTGAGCTATTTTTAATTTGTCTGATCTAAAACATGAGCAATTCGGCTGGTAATGATGCAAGTTACATGAATTGGGCCAAATTTTTTAAATGGCAGGAAAAAAATTTGGCCTATATAAGCTATGATGATTAATTGAACTCGGAAATACATGTGGAACGGATGCCATGTACTTGCCCAGACGCTGTTTTGCATAAGTAACATTTTGCCTAATACATATTTATACATGGTATATCTGGAATATAGCAAAAATAGTTGGCCCCGGTTGGTCCCAGTCTCTGGTACCGGCCCCGGCGCCGGGGGCCGGGGCCCCGGTCAAAAAGGCGGCCCCGGTGCATCCCTAATTATAAGGTATTTGTATAATGTAGTTTCTGTTGTAAGTTGATGGTTGTATTTGTTATTTTTTAAATTAGTGAGCTAATTAGTATAGTACAATTCGCTGAAATGATAAATGTATGTTTTCCAGGCCTTTCGAAAGTCCAGCTCTTCTGATCAGGCAGAAAATACGCTGGTTCAACTCATTAAGGAGCAAATCTTGTTGCGGAGGAAGGAAACAGAATCCGCTGCCAGTCGGAGCAGTAGTAACCCATCAAGAGGAAAATCTGTTATTGCAGAGTAATTGTAATTCAAATTATTAAGTAGTAGTGAGTAGTAGGTGAGTTAGCATAGCTTAAATTAAGATATATATTTTGTGGATGGATATTAGCCTAAATGAAATTGATAAATAATAGTTTTTATTTTTGAGAATTGGATTGTTTCATACACATATACTTCACTGAACAGTATAACACCAAACTTTATTGAAAGAAAAGCCATCTACTAGCTTTATTTATCAAAAAAAATAAAATAATATTAATATTGAAAAATTATACCAAAAAATATAATACTATAAAATAACAAATTTTTTATTATTTTATACGTACATAATGTACATATTATAATCGCGTGTCTGTTTTCTTTATCTCGCATTATACATAGGTACCATATATGCACACACTTAGGGAGGGGTGAGATAGGGTATTACCTCCGCTAAAGGTGTCAATATTTAGGTACTGTCAAGCAATTTAGACCCGAAATAGTATATTTTCAAGCGATTTTATTATAATATACTTCAAAACGCAGACAACTACAGCAAAATTTTAGGATTGTACCCTCCCTGATGACATATTCTGGGTTTTAACCGTCCCAGGCGTGCGCATCCATGATAGTTAGGTGCAAATGAATTGCAGGTCATTAAATGATTAAAGCATGCATTTTAGATTTGTTTAATTATAGATATATTATAAAATATATTACATTATATTATAGAGCCATTCAACCATTTTTTAGACACTATGCTGCTATGCTAGAAAGTTCATCAGGCGAAGATGTGTTCGATGAGATAGACCCATTATCTGCGCAACAGAGAGCAAAAGCAATAGTGGCTGACTATATGGCAGACCAGCGCATCACTGTTGAAGAATCGCCTTTGACTTACTGGAAAATCAACAGTCATAAATATCCAGAACTAGCAGTAGTAAGCATACACGGGCACTGGGCAGCAAAAGATATTCTGGGGGTCCGGATGGAGTCAAAGAGCAAAAAAGTGGCAAAAATAGCGATTCTGTGAGGTCTAGCAACAAATATCCATTTTGGGAGTGTCCGCTGCATTCTGGGGGTCCAGCATACATCCATGTGTGGTAGTAATTAACCTGCTTCCTGAGGTCATTAGAAACATTCAAAATACGTCAGATCAAATGCATGACTTTATCTAAATAACATTATATAATAAAAATAAATAATAATTATCTAAATAACATTATATAGGTACATTGTACATTATGTTTCTATAATTGCACTGGTTCAACAAATCCTAATATGATTACTAAGAAAAATAATTTATGCAAATTGTATTGTAATGCTGAAGGATTAATATAAAGAACGAAACTTAAGAAAAATAGAAGTAATAAAATAATGAAAATGTTTTACTAATTATAAGAAAAATCGAACTAGCAAAAAATATATAACAAATCGAATGTTTAGAACTTTCTGATCATGTGTTCCTGTTTTGCTGTTCACCTTACACGCACATAGGGAGGGACAAGGGAGAGGTATAACCCCCTACAGGGACCAAAATTTAAGTATTGCCGTGCAATTTATGCCTAAAATAGTGAATTTTGAAACGATTTTGACGTAAAATCCCAGATAAAAGCTACTTACTGTGGCGAAAAAACCTAGATTTCTTCACCCTCCCTGACTGCCCTGGCCATATGCATCTCACGTTTGCTGTTCATGTGATGCTTTCTACGCGAGTTCATCTTTATTATAGCTCGCCAAAGAATACCTCAGCCCGCCTATTAGTTCCGTGTCCAGTGAACGCGAATTCAAGTCAGCTCGTGATTTAGCTAATGGTTCAAGAATTCGATTGAAGCCAGAAAATCTTCAAAAGCTCTTATTTCTAGAACATAATTTGCGAGCAATTGGATTCGATACATGGAAGCTCCCAAGCACTTTGGCTGATGAGCATGTAGAATGCGGCGCAAGCAGCAGCAGTAGTGAAGATTCAAACGATATCGAGTGTGCTAATAGCAGCGACATAGAATTTGTCAATGATTCAGACCATGAAACACTGGACTAAATCTGTTTCTTGTGACATAAATAGTAATAAAACTTGATTTGAAAAGGCGCCCCTAACTTTGCATTTGCCATTTACTACTGAATGGAGCAGTCGCTCATTATTACTCTTATGCCCACCCCAAGTATGTGTCTGTTATGCAATAATATTTTCCCAGTCTGACTCCTGCCCTGGCACAGCCCCGGCCCCGGCCGGGGATTTTTTTTCAGCCCCGGTACCACCCGGGCCCCGGCCAAAAAAGTCACCCTGGTCGATCACTAGTCCTAACCAGCGTTTTTGAAGTTTATAATTATAACCGTCAGTAATAAATGGGCATGGAGCTTTAATCTGAGTGGGTTCCCATAATAGGGTGCCATCCTCTAGATTACACCATCCCGCTTCAGGATTACAAGCAGTCAGATCTCCCAAATTAGAGCTCATATGTAAGCCATCATATGTAGCTATTTGACCCTTTTGAATTATGGCGTTATCAACACTATTACAAATATCTTTGCAACTATATTGATATTTGACATTTAAAGTTTGATTACTCCGCCAAATATTAGGTTTTACTTGATGTAAAGTTAAACCACGAAACCAATTTGTGCTTATCATCCTTAAGCATCTATGTTGGCTAATTTTATAAGGTTCCTGGGATTCTCGCACAATTCCTCGGAACCCAAAAATCCTGTATTTGTGCATATAGTGTGTGAAAAAGCGGTGCATTTAAAAGCAGGAATTAAAAGAGCATCTAAATTAGGTGTCCATAAATTTGCAGTAAACGTTTTCACAACATTTTCTGATGAAGGTAGCTTACAATTCAATTTTGATGGTAAAGAAAAGTGAATTCCAGTAGTATGTGGTTCGCACAGTTGATAAGCTTGAATATTTATGTTAGGCAAAGCAAAATAACAAAGCATGATAGTGATTAATATGAAAGTAATAATGATATTAAGCATTATTTCTGGAATTCTGACTGAAAAATAATTATGCTCGTAATTTATTCGTAAATTTCGTCCATGATTTCCTCTATTTTCTGGAAATTGATTTATGATCAATGGAGTTTCATGCAAATTATCAACTTTTTCCAATTTTAATATATTTTCATTTGATATGCACGGATATTTTGATTTTTCGATGCTTTCAATAGCACAAATGATATCATGCATTACAAGGTTACCCATTTAAGCAGCAGCGCTGATCTTGGACTGCTCTGGATCCAGGGCCGGGTCGGAACCTTCCTGAATGGCGTATGTCTGGGCTTGACCCTGACCATTCATAGGGTAGTTTCTGCCTCGTTGACCAGACATCAAGCGGTTTCCACCTTGGCGATTCGATGGTGGAGGGCAATGTTCCAATGAAGCTGATGGCCACTCCCCTCTCCTAGATTCCAGGGTCCGTTCGGGCATGGGTCAATTTGATCTGTTCGGAGTTCGGGGAAAATTACGGCTTATGTGACCAAATTGTCCGCAGTTATAGCATTGTATTTGTTGCAGTTGCTGTGGCCATGGCAGCATTGTTGGTGGTTTGGATGGAAAACGTTTGCGGAAATTTTTGTTTGACTGCCGGTGGTAAACAAGCAATGATTTGCAACTGGCTTCCTGCTGCTTATTCATGGCATACAAGCTATTGGACGGCTGCCACTCGGCCTCCAGGCGCAACTGTGTTTCAGCTTGCCGCACCAGCATTTTGGCTTCCTGAAATGTTGTCGGTTTTCTATCTGAAACGAATCTACAGAAATCGGATTTAGCCCGTCCACGAAGAATCTTCGTGTAATGGCGTCCAATGTGGCTGCACCTACATTGGGATATGCTTGGATCGCAAGCTGTTGAAGATCCAAAGCATATTTAGTAACCAACTCCCCGGGGCCCCTGACGCCTTGAATGTAATTGCAAGGCTTTGAGCTCCATGTTTTCCTGGGACACAAAGCGCTGCCTTAGGCCTTCAACTAAATCATCATAAGTCATTTCCGTGCGTTCTGCGTCCGGAATTGACTCATATGCAATTTCTGCAAAGTCTCGCAGATAGGTCGGCAACAACAACCTTTTCTTGGCGTCATTCCACCCATTAGCTAATGCTATTCTGCCAAATCGATCCGTCCATGTATCAAAATTTTCATCTGATTTATCATGGTAGTATTCACCGATAGAAACTTGGTTTCCCGTCCCTACAGGGGCAGGTGCCATTTCAACGGGAGGTTGTAAGTTATCAATCTGTTGTTGTTGCCAATGAGTTTGTGTAGTTAATCTTTCTACTTCAGTTCTCAACCTTTCTAAAGCATTTCCGCGAGAAATGTTACTCATTTTCACAAAAATTAGTCATGGAAAATGAATATTCGTAAATTTTGAATTCCAAAAGTCACTTTCAGAAGTCCAAATTTGATTAAAATCAAATTAATAAAGTAATCCTGAAGAAAACACGCATATATTAATTAACTGTTACTGCATTAGATCAAACACTTGGGTCAAAGATTCGAAAAATATAGGTAAAAACAATAAGTAATGATGACTGATAGAGATGTAGGTTGCAGAGCAAGTACCCATTAAAAAAACAAATACAATAAAAGTACAAAGTTTTATTAAGGGCTAATATGAGGAAAAGTGTATAGTGAGCGAATAAATAAGGATAAACAGAGGTTTAGATTAAATAAATTGGATTAATTGTCCAATTAAGTGAGAATTGTGCCAAATATTAGTCCGTTAAAATCACGAGCCGGGTCATAGGGCCGCGCCTGGCCCTCATTTGATGTATAAGCGCCATTCCCATTGTTGGCGCGCTCATTTCCGTCGTTGGTGCCTGGCGACCATCCTTGGATTTGGTTCTGTATCGGCCGACCACGTCCAACGCCGCCTGAATTGCCTAAACGGCAACTCGTCAGCATTTCTTGAGTTTCGGGGCCGCCCTCAGACCATACGGCCCAGAAAAACAATGCGTCGAGGTCGCAAACCTTGAGAAGGCAAGTAGCCGCCAACTCGTTTGGAATGACCTCTTCCGACAGTAGGTACCAAATGTACCATCTGAAATAGGCGATCGGCCCATCCTCGTTGCCTATGGCTAGGTCAAATGTGCCGGTTAAATCCCATGCGCCTGTTGTCATTTTGCGGAAAACATCCCCAACGAGACGTATTGCCTTGTCTTCGTCTATGCAAAAATGAAGAGGGGCCAGAATGGCCCAAAATTGTATTACGTAGGTCATCAGGGAGTCTAAGGCGCGCTGTTTGACCCCTCTGGTGACGACTCGACCTTTAGGAAAAAGATTTTTTTAAAGATTTTAATTTAGGAGAATTAGGCACACAAAAGCAACTCACGTAGTGAAGGGAATGTTATGACGGTATTTTTGTGTTTGAAATAATGGTAAATCCATGACATGTTTCTGGAATCAAGAATCGATGATAAATATTAAAATGATTTTCTTTTGTGACACCGAATCTTTTCAGAAGACCATGTTCTACTTTTTCTAAATCGCGAAAAATCTGATAAACCCATTTTTTTCGCACATTAACCCAATAACTTTATTCTTTATTTCAAGCCCCCGAGTGGTTCTTCGGTTATCCACTCTGAACTTCAGTCAATGATGACTGACAATGCAAACTATGGCACTTCCAAGCGCTGCAACACAATCGGTATCATTAAAATTATCACAGTTTTATTAGACAATCAGAATCACTGCAGGTAATTAGGTTACAAAAATTCTTTCCAAGATTGAGGCCTCCAACCACAAAAACTTATTTTGATGCACCTTTAAGCTTTAGTGGCTCACCGACAAAACAAAATAAACGCCCTTGCAGCAAACAACATGCGCATGTTTTACGAAAAATCACACATTTAGCTAAAATTGGAGCGAAATTCGAATGAATATCGAGAGCACCAGGTCGCTCAAATCATTCGACATTCTTATCACCTACTAGTGATCAGAAATGGGGCAAAAATATCTCAGAATTTTCCAAATTCTGACAGAAGTTTACTGGAACACAGCATGCCAAAATCTTCAGAGCATAGTTTAAGAATTAGTTCAGATATTTTCCGATTTAATTTTTTTTCTGGCCTAGATTCGCCGTCGCCTAATTAGAACTTGCACGTAAAAATTTTGAAGCCCTTTTTCTTAACAAATGCCTCGGGGCTTCTCGCTCATGTATTTCATAATATTACAGCATATACGATAAAGCATAAACTATGCAAAACTTTGACCCAAGGTGAGCAGTACAGTAATTATGCGTATATCAGAGGCAAAAGATGAGGAAAATTTACAAAATCCAAAAAAATGTGAGCAGAAATTCGCAAAGAAATAGAATTATTTCCGTATCAAATAAATGCTCGAAAATCAGGAAAATAATTCGGGAAGCGCCTCGGAGAAAAACACAAATATACACTAATGCATTTAAAATAGATGCACCATCTACAGTAGTTTCGGCGCAGCATATTGCGCTTCTGCCGACAAAATCTTTTAAATAATTCGGCTTAGCATAATGCGCTATTACCGGCTGACAAAGGTAATTAAAAAGAATAATAAAAGAATGGCACAATGCCAACACACATTCAATTCGATGAATAAGGTGAGAAATTTCAAACACAATATTCACAGATTTTACAACAAGGAAATAATTATATACATTTTAAAGCTCACCGAATTTTTTTAGAACAGTAAAAGAAAACTCGGCTAAAATCGGTAAAAAGGCGAATAAAGTCGATTTAAATCTAAAACGACTCTAAATTGTCGTGTTTTTGATAATCCATTCTATTTAAAATATCAATGTCGGCATAATGGGCGTAATCTAATAGCTAATGGATATATCAACACGATCATCCATTCTGACCGTCGACTACTCAATCTATAAAACAAGTCGGGAGGGCCTGGGAGTCCGGAATTTCCCAGATTGCCCCCAAAAATGTAACCCGATGGTCGGTTACATTTAGAGAAATTTAATAGAATGAGAGCCCTATTTGTGAAAGAATCGAGTACTTATAGTTTCGAAATATAGAACATTCCCATCACCTATTACACATTCAAAAGATACAAAGAAACTAGTCTACAAAAACATAAATTGACCCAATTTCACAATATCAGCAGATTCAAATAAGCTACAGCGACCAAACTTTACACAAAAATTATCAAACACCTTCTGACTCGCATCAATAAAAATAGTGTTGGTCACTGTAGCTTATTTGAATCTACAGTCTTGGTCACTGTAGCTTATTTGAATCGACTAAAAAACGGTGGCGGGTAAATTGTATACTAGATCCCACATAATGTGGGTGCAAAAAATCGATAAAAAAACAAAATATAGATGTTGTCTACATTGATTTTGCGAAAGCTTTGGATACAGTATGTCATGCCAAACTTTTGCATAAACTGAAAAATTTAGATATTGGGGGTGATATCCTGCTGTGGATTTTGGTCTTTCTGTCTAACCGTAAACAATGCGTCAAAATAAACTATACATTTTCAAGGTCAATACCAGTACTAAGTGGTGTCCCGCATAGTACAATTTTGGGACCAATACTTTTCCTTGTATATATTAATGACCTTCTTGGTGCTCTTCATGAAGACTATATTACATGACCTTCAATGCTTTTCGCAGAGGACGTGAAAATGTTCGGAGTCGTAAACAACATTATGGACTATACTAAATTACAAGATGACCTTAATCAGTTACATTTATGGTCAGAGTTGTGGTAATTAAAAATATCCACAGCAAAATGCAACACGTTACATCTAGGAAATAAAAACATGTGTGTCGGTTACCATTTAGGAACAACAGATATTCCCGAGAAAACTACATGTAATGATTTGGGCATTTTATTTTCATGGTCTCTTACGTGGTAGTTTACAAGTCACGTGCATAGCATTAAAGTAAAAGCCTCACAACCGACTAACTTGATTTTACGTTTCTTCAGATCTAAGAATCGAGACTTACTAATCCGCGCTTTTAAAATTTACATTAGGCCCATATTGGAATACAATAGTCAAATATGGAATCCACATCTACTGAAGGATATAGATGCCTTAGAGTCTGTACAGAGATATTTTACACGGCGTCTTTTGGGTCCTAAAGTTACTTATTTAAATAGAATTAAGGAATTTAAATTGGAATCCTTGGAATATCGGCACACCATTTTCGACCTTGTTTTTTGCTATAAAATAATCCACCAATCTGTTGGCCTAAATGTTAATGGCTTTTCAAATTGAACCATTCTGTAACAAGGAGGCATTCATTAAAACTCCAAAAACTACATACTTGTAAAAACTGACTTGGCCAAATATTTTTTTACCAGTAGGATACTTACTTTGTGGAACTCGCTTTCCGACAATGTAACAAAGCCTACTGCCGCATTATTTAAAAAAGCTATTTCCGAAATCTCATTTCCAGTAAAGGGTCACTCATTAGTGGATTTGGATTAAAAATCCCTTGTGTCCCTTTGTAGTGCGGCGTTTTTCATTACTGGACAGTTTCGTTATATATTTTGCCGTTGTACCTGTTTAAACTTTTGTGTACAGTATATTGTTTTATCGCTGGCTACAGTAAATTACATTACATTACATTAAACCCCCCACGCCCAGGTGTGGTCGTAACAGTCTATGTAACTAGCTTTTCCAAATAAAATCAATAGATAGTTATTTCAAATCATTGAAATCTAAAATTTTCAGCACCAATATGCAATCTACATATAGTCTGATGCTCCAAGAAACCTCGCATATGGACAACATTTATTTTAGTAAATTTACCTACCTATTTTGACTACAAAAGCAGTTCAAACGCAAATTGCCTATATATATAGGCATAAACTTCAAGAACATTTAATCCCCAAGCTGAGAGATGTGATTAAATGCCTTCAGTTAAACTGCAATTACTGTAAACTGTCAGTTTACTGTTGGTTGGCATTGGCAAAAGCGCCAGCCAGCTCCACCTTTTACCCAGCCGAGGCCAGCGTCAGCGCCACCTTTACCGACTTGGCGATGGTCATGGCCAGAACCAGCACCACGTTTTACCCACTTGATTCATTCCTTTACAATTTTTCAATGAAAATAATAATCGACTGTCAAAAGTGGCGTAGAACCACATTATCTTCTGCATCACAAAAACTTAATTTTACGCAAAAAAACGTATGGAATAATTGATTTTTCGTAAAAAGGAACTATATTTAGCTAAAATTTTCGTTGAAATCGAATGTTATAGTGAACCGCGTATTTTCTGCATTTTGAAAGTTAATTTTGCTCAAAAAATTACTCAAATAATTTTGAAATTTTCAGTTAAATACGTTAGTATAGTCTATTCAACATTTAAGATGCCTTCTACCTTCATTTGAATAATTAATGACGGCTAAACTGGCGAATATGTGTACCGAACGAAAAGTTGCAAGCAGTACATCACTCGATAGAGTTTCTGGAGCTGATTTCAGTAAAAAAAAATTTCGAGTGGGTCGGCATTATTGATGGATTTACTGTCGTTTAAAGATATCAGATTATCAAGGGGGACTATAGGTATGAAAAAACATCGGAAAATCGAAAAAAACGTAAGTTGCAAGCAGTACATCAATCGATAGAGATTCTGGAGCTGACTTAAGCAAAAAAAAATTAGGGCTAAACTTTACTATATGGTGTGAACGGAAAACTTGCAGTTGTACGTGGAAAGGAACGATATTGATAGAAATGAGGAGGACATGCATAAAGAGAGTGCGGAAAAAAATTTATGAAAAACGGACCAATATTGGTGAAGATAGAGTAACTCAGGATATAGCTATATTAAAGTGAGGTATTTTACAGTTTACCGAAAATGTTCCGAATTTGGGCTGTAAACATATGTATCTGACATTTTCAAGGTCGCTGATTACGAAAAAATAACTTTTATTTCACGGAAAAAAATTTTGTTTGAAAATTTTTAAATTTGAAAAAAACAATTTTTCGCATGTTCATCCTGCCTACATAATGTGAAAATTCAAGTTTCTGCTCAAATGACGCTTAGGCTTAGGCTTAGTTTATCTGAGAAGGTGTTTTCGGCTGCTTAGGTCGAGGTCGCTCCCGCTTAGGTCGAGGTCTAGATGCTTAGGTCAACGTATAGATGCTTAGGTCGATGTATAGATGCTCAGGTCGATGTCGATGTATAGATGCTCAGGTCTAAGTTGGGTACATGTTATTCTGCATTCCACTGTTTGAATCTTCAAAGGGTTGAAACTTTAAGATAATCCAAAAATGCCGTTCGAATCGTATTAAAGTAGAAATCTTCAACTGGATGTAAACAATGCTAAAAATAGTGAAATTAAAAAAAAATTTACTTGAAAATTTGGGCAAAAAATTACAAAAAAATTTTTCTTCAATTTTGGTTTCCACGCAGTATAACCTAATTTTTTGTAATCTGCGACCTTGAAAACGGCAGGAAAATATTAATTAGTAAAAATTGGAAACCTTTGATAAACTGCTAAAATTCCTTAAAGTGGCTCAAAATGGTGAATGTCGGTCGAAGTATGATGTTTGAAGTACCGTAACTCTGTGAGTTTTGTATGGATTTGGTTTATTATTTTTTTCCGCGTCTTTTAGTGACACAAAGTATCGTTTTTGCGCAATTGTACGGCAATTCTGCCGGAATGGCGCAAAATCGGTTCACACCATATTCTTCAAAAACTCCAAAATTAGGATTGGGTCGGCATTTTTGATGGAGTTACTGTCGTTTTAAGATTTCATATTACCAACTTGATAAGATATAGGAAAATCTAAGTTTTTGCTTCTAATATACTTAGGTTTAGGCTTAGTATATCTGTAAAGGTGTTTTAAGCTGCTTAGGTCGAGGTCGCTCCCGCTCAGGTCATTGTATAGATGCTTAGGTCGATGTATAGATGCTTAGGTCAATGTATAGAGATTGACACTTCAAATGGCTGTAACTTTTTACTGGAATGAGACCCACGCAAAAATTTTTTTTAAAAATGATCGTCTCATTGAGGTCTACCGAAAGGTGTATCACTTGCTAAATTTGGTTAGGTACACATGTTCTGCCAAAAATTCCTTAATGACTATCATTAAGTTCAACCCTTATTTTGATGTTTCAGAAAAGTTATATAAAACATCTTTGCTAGCTTTGCTGACATCAGCTGGGGCAAATGGCTGGTGCTACCTTTTACCCACTTGGCTGTGGCCAAAGCCAAGCCGAGCGCCAGCACCTCCTTTTACCCAGTTGATGAGGGCCAGCGCCAGCGCCACGCTTACCCAGTTGGCGAGGGCCAGCACCACCTTTACCCAGTTGGCGAGGGCCAGCGCTAGCGCCATCTTTTACCCATGTGACCAGGGCCAGTGCCAGCGCCACCTTTTACCCAGTTGGTGAGGGCCAGGGCCAGTGCCACCTTTTACCCAGTTGGCAAGGGCCAGGGCCAGCACCAACGCCACCTTTACCCAGAGGGCAATGGCAAGGGCCAGCGCCACCTTTTACCCAGTTGGCGAAGGCCAGCGCCAGCGCCACCTTTTACCTATGTGCGCCAGGGCCAGCGCCAGCGCCACCTTTTACCTATGGGCGCCAGGACTAGCGCCACCTCTTACCTATGTACGCCAGGGCCAGCGTCAGTGCCACCTTTTACCCAGTTGCCGAGGGTCAGGGCCGGCGCCAGCTCCACCTTTTACCCACTTGGCCATGGCCAAGGCCAGCGCCATTGCCATTGCCACCTTTTACCCATGTGCGCCAGCGCCACCATTTACTTATGCCCAGCATCTGAACCCCCTGCAAAAATTGATAACCCCAGAACTTAATGTTTGACATTTTTTATTTCCCGGTTTTGACTCCTAGAGTTTGGCTGTTGCATATGAATAGTCCTAACACCTAGGCTACTGGCGGGAAACGGCTCGTTATGCAGTCAATTTACCAAACTCAATGGGTAGGTAAGTAAGAAAGCCATTGCTTCTTTTGCTTTACACTTATTGATTAAATCGATGTTGCTTTCGAATCACTTTACTATGAAAAAGTCTTAAGAATTTTGAATCAGACTGTAAGAATAATGATAAAAACATAAAAACAGAAAAAATGCTGAACATTATTGTAAAAAATAATATTAATATCATAAATATTTTTTGGGTCGTCCGTCATGTTTGTTAACGAAATGTTATTTTTTCTGGAAGAATATTGTGAATGAAAACTAAAACAATGTCTCTTTCCACTAACGATAACAACGCTACTCCGGACCAAAATCCTGAATATGGGCCTGGTTTAGCGCACGGGCTAAGCCTGAGATAAGCGGTGAAAATTGCAGAGCAAGCAAAGCGAGCAGAACAATTTTTGCCCCATTTGTGCCTTAGGCTTAGATGTTTGGCGCCAATCGGACTCCTCAAGCGATCCCAGAAACTTACCTAATCGGTTGCTTGTGAGCATACATGCACATAAGGAAGGGGTGAGGAGGGGGTATTACTCCTGCCCTGAAGGGTCAGTCGGACGGGTACTGTCCGGCGATTTTGAGCTGATGGAACGTTTTTTGCATCATTTTTGAGGTCAAAAGCAGTAAAAGCGTCAAAAATTTTCCGGCGTCTTGCGCTAAATTAGTACTTTTAAGCACTTTTTACTCCAAAAGCGCCCAAAATCGATGAAGTTTTGCATTTTTTAATGTTAAAAGTGATATAATGCTGTCAAAATGGACTAAAAATGCTTTTAAATGCGATATTACCACGAAAAAAACTTTTATAGGCTATTTTGACCATTTTGTATCCATAAAACAGCAAAAAAAAATCGTGAATGTATAAATTTACTGTCTTGGATTTTAGGGATTCCACCTCCCCTTGCCGGCCCTCTCCTTGTGCATCTATCCGTATAAGACAGGGTTATAACTATCTTACTTGCTCTTAGAACCAGGCGGCATCACCGACTGGTGAATGCATTGTGCAGTAGAGTAAGAGATCTGAGGATTGAAATCTGGCAACTGCAAGTTATTTTCTCTTTCTGATGAAAATCGAAACCCATAAGGTACATAAACAGGGCAGACAAGCATAATGATAACTCATACCTACCCAGGCACACGTTTTCATAGGAGGGGAGTGAGGGCGATATTACCCCCTCAGGTTCTGAGATTCGAAGCACTGTCAGACGATTTTGAGCTATCAAACATTTTCTGCCTAATTTATTGGTACAAAAAGCAGCAAAGAAAAAAATTTATTCGGCGCTTCGCACTGACTTGTATATTTCTGTTTTGTTTACCAATAAAATACTTGAGAATAAAGTTAAAATGATCAGAAAAGTCAAAGTTTTCGGTCAGTCCTTATATTTTTTACTTACAAGAGTGACGAAACTAGTCAGAGTCAGAGGCATACCCAGGATTTTGGTTCGGGGGGGCATGAATAGAAATTTTTTAAGACTACTCTTGCATTGAATGCCAGTAACGTTATGTATAGTAAAACTGAGTTTTTCGACCTTTAGTAGTGTAGCCCAGTGCTGTTCTTTGTACAAGGTCCGTTTGTACATGTACAAAGCTGGTCCCCAAAAGTCTTTGTACATTTTGAGGACACAAATTTTTGAGTACTATAATATGGTACGGTAGCGATTTAGTGTGGTAAAAACAATTGTTCGACTTTCGGTAGGTAGTGTATTTTAGCTAATTTCTGGGTCTCTAAGGGCAAAAATCACCAATAATCGTCTTATACCGCGCGAAGCGCGAAAATTTGACATTTTTCCTTTTGAAATGCAATTTCTGCCAGTACTCATTTCGGCGCGAAGCGCCGAAAATTTTTACGAATTTTAGACCTTTTTTTGCAATTTTTGTCTTCCCAAAAATCTTTGTACCTACCTGTACAAAGACGCTCCCGTAAAGTCTTTGTACACCAGAGAAAATCTTTGCCAAATATAAAAAAACACTGATGTAGCCTAGCTAATTTATGGGTTTCTGACGATCAAAAATACAAAAAGTGTAAAGCGGCTCTAAGTGCCGAAATTTTTTGGAATTTCTACCATTTTTATGTAGAATTTACGGCCTTTCTATTGACAAACATTTCGGGAAATATAAGTGGCGCAAATTGCCGAGAAATTTAGTCATTTTTTAAAGCCCTTAACATTCTGTAGCTGGGTGAATACTAATAGTCTGACAGCAGAAAATTATCAACTGTGTACAAAACAATTTTGACACTTCAAGCTTTCAACGAGAAAACTGCGATATACTAACTTTGTCTGAAGATGTTTTGAGTGATTCAGGCTTTCAAGTGTAATGCTGGAGCTTTACAAAAAGAAAGAACAGTAAGTGGCGGCGCTATGCCCTGGAAAATTTTGACATTTTTGCACTTTAAACTCAATTTATATCGCTTAAATCATACAAAACAGACAAATTAATGCTGCCTCGAAACGGCGAAAATTTTTAGAAATTCCTAATTCTTTTACCTGGCTTGTTCTTCCTAAAATCTCGTTGCGCATGTACAACGAGATTTTACGGTTGCGGGGGTCTGGGATGTACGCAGTGGCGGATCTAGGATTTTCCTAAGGGGGGCGGTACCCCTAAGGGAGGCGGAACCCTGACTTGGGCGGAAAAATTAGCCGTTTTAACCGGAAAATCGCAAAAAATCGCTCAAAAATGCTTAATTTTTCGCACTTTTTCGGGCCAATGGGGGGGGGGGGCGGCCGCCCCCTTTAAATCCGCCCCTGGATGTACGGTTTTTTTTGTATTTGGCAAAGATTTTTAGCGTTGTACAAAGACTTTTGGGGACCATCTTTGTACATGTACAAAGATTTTTTGGAAGACAAAAACTGCAAAAAAGGTCCGAAACTTCGCAAAAATATCTCGGTGCTCCGCGCCGAAATGAGCAATTGTGTGTTCTATATATCTTAATAAGTTCAGAAATTGCATTTTGAAAGGAAAAATGCCAAATTTTTTGGCGCTTCGCGCCGTTTTGAGACGATTATTACTGATTTTTGCCCTCAGAAACCTAGAAATTGCTAAAATACGTAACCAAAGGTCGAACAACTCTGTTTTTGCCACACTTAAATCGCTACTGTACCATATTACAGTACCCAAAACATTGTGTGTGTATACGAAATGTACAAAGACTTGTAGGTACCATCTTTGTACATGTAGAAACGGACCTTGTACAAAAAACACTGCTGGTATGGCGCGCTCAAGCGTTCCCAGCGGGTTCTGGGGCAGAGTCCCCAAAAATTTTGTAAAAAAGAAGCATTTTAATGTTAAGTAGTAACGTTAAAATTTTCGCAAAATGCAAAATCGGCCAAATCTCGGTTCTGAATCAAGCAAGCCCAAAAACACTTAAAATTGATGAAGTTTTACATTGCACAAGACTTTCGAGCTGAAATGCGTTTTTGACCTCTGCTGATTACATAGCGCAGGAACGGGTTGCTGCCAATAAGATATAGAAAAATGTACCAATGAAAATTTTGTTCTTACTGTTTTCAGGCCCATTTGTGGCCTTCTTATTTACAAGATGCAGTTCAGAAAACTGGAAATGCGCAAAAACATAAGAAAATTTGGCCATTCCTTTCATTTAAAATAGGATTATGTGTCCATGAAAAGAAAGACAAACGAAGCAAATAATAAACAAACTGGTTTACAAAAGACGAACAAAGCAGAGAATAGACAAACTGGTACACAATCATTTTCGCACTTTTACTATTAGGCTCAACAAGCATGCGCAGTTTCAATCAACGAACGAATAGTGCATTAAATTACTAAAGTGATGTGAAGTGGTGGATCATCTGAGCTGATTTAAGCTTTTTAATTCATTAGATCTATATAACAATAAATAATGATGACTCGGCGCAAAGCGCCTGAAAATTTTGACGTTTTTGCCTTTTGGAACTCAGTTTTCTGGACACACATTATTTCAACAGACAAATCAACAATATTTCTGAAAAAATTTAGGAGGGGGGGCATGCGCCCTCAATGCCTTCCCCTGGCTACGCCTATGGTCAGAATTGTACAAGTAGTACTTTTAAATGCAGCTTTTCCTTCGAAATGGTTTGATTTTTAGCGCGAATCACCTCATACTTTTTCAGGGTTTAGCTTTCAGGCGGTTGAAGGAAGGGGGCAAAATCCCGAAATCATTGACCAGTAAAGTTAAAGTTCGAGTCTTTTTTGCAAGTCAAATGTGGAAAATTATTTAAACATCCTATACGAAATATTTCGGTAGGAAAACTGCATTTTTAGTACTTTTCTCCAATTCAGTGAAAAATATAAGTAATTTGATTAAATTTTTGACCTTTTAGGGATCATTTTGACTTTATTCTAGGCATTTTATGGATAAACAGCAGAAATTTTCAACATCTTTGCTGCTTTACACCCTAAAATCATGTAGTAATGTTTGATAGTTCAAATCGTCTGACAGTCACTTCAGTCTTGGACTCCGAGGTCAGGGGTAATACCACCACACTTGGGTAGCGACCGAATTATTGTGGTCTCTGGGCTTACATTCCCATGGGGGAGGGGGGAGGGGGGTATTACCCCCACCTCAGGGTCCGAGACTTTAATGACTGTCGGACGATTTTGAGCTATCAAACATTTTCTGCATGATTTTTGGGTACAGAAGCAGCGAAGATATTAAAAATTTTTTGGCGCTTCAGCTGCTGACTAATACATTTCTCTTTTGTTTACCCATAAAATACCTAGAATGAACTTGAAATGATCTGAAAAGTCAATATTTTCGATGAATTCTTATATTTTTTACTCAAGAGTGACGAAACTAGTCAGAATGGGACAAAAATAAGTTTGAAATGCAGTTTTTCTTATTAAAGCATGTTACATAGGAAGTTTCAGCCATTTTTCATATTTGACCTGTGGAAAAGGCTAGACTCTAAATTTAGTGGTCCTAGATTTTGGGATTCCATCCCCCCTGAACTTTCGACCTTGGGAAACTATGTCTCTGGGTTATATAAAACTGGCTAAAATCCTAAAAAAACATGCCGAAAATTCAATTCTCCTGGTCTATCGATTTTGGGGATATCCTGGCTTGCTGGAGTACGAACCCTTCACACCCACTTGTGAATACATCCGTGAATACATCCCCCTCACCATAATGGGAATGTATGTGTCGAATGCTAACATATTTTTAGATGCATTCTTGACCTGAAAACTTTTGCTGACTCGGCGAAAAATGGGACCGATACCCTCTGGACCTTCGATTTTCATCTTTCATGAGAATCAGCCATCCTTGTCTACGCTTCAATTGCTTAAGGTTGTCAGTCCTGTTTTGGAAAAAGCACTGTTTTTTGTGTCTTTTTGATACGCAGTCATCGTTTGTAAGCCCAATAAAAAGACCTTGTTGGAAAAACTTTCTGGTTTGACTTACCAATTCAGATATTTGGATGCATTTTTCCGGATAATTTAATAATATAGTACATTTTGTTTCAGTAGAAGTGGCAGAGCACCAGGCTCACTAGCTGACCGTCCTATTGAAAATTGGGGGACCAACACCAATTTTTTGGGGGAGGACTAAGCCCAAAAAGGCAAAAAAAGCACAAAATAACGTTTAAAAAGTCATATTTTTCGATTCTTCTGAATTTTGGAGGATATGTGCCTGAGATATGTGATATGCGATATGTGCTGTGTGCCTGATATGAGCCTGATATGAGATATGTGCCTGCAGACCACACCAGAAAATATTATTTTTTCAACATTGAATAAAGGTAAATTGTTAGAAATTTTTTATCGAAGCATAAAGCCATGGTTAATAAGGCGAAATCGGCGGCCGAGAAGGCTTTCAGATATTTGCGCCAATCCCCTCGAGTCGATATAAAGCAAGTCAAAGACAATCCGGGCGCTTTTACTAAAGTAAGGAATCAGTTATCTATAGCAGCTCAAGGTCAGGGTCGGCGGGGTGGGGGGGGTTTGAATAAAATCCTAGAAATCCAGACCAGTAAATTTAGTGCTTACCTGTATTTGTAAGTCAAATGACCAAAACGGTCAAGATCGCATATGCGCTTTCGTGTAACAAGATGCGTTTTTACATTTTTATTGCATTGTTAGCTCATTGTGATTGCATTATTCCGCTTTTAACACTAAGAACATTCGAACTGATCAAAGTGACGAGAGATTTTAGTTTTTCTAGACTATTCCTAAACAGTTTGTTTCGGCGTTTTTCTAAGTAAACAGCTCATAAAATCATTAATCCGGAAAATTATGCATTGTTTCTCCTTGTTTCTTCGAAAATGATTCACCGTGTGTTCCGTCCCTACGGTCGAAATCGCCGGACAGCGCCTTTGTGTTTGCTGACCATAGGTGGGCGTCACAAAAGTTCTGGGGGGTGGAGGTGGTTGCAAAATGTTTTCAAAGGTTAAAAAATGGTCTGAAAAATTGTGGTATGGCGAAAAAACTTCATTTTTCAACGTTTCTCATCGAGCACTTTCCAAATTTCAAAAATTCAATTGTGGGGGGGGGTATTTTGGTTTCTGCGGGGTACATACCCCCAACCTCCCACGCCCAGGTATGCTGCTGACCCTTCGGCAGGGAGGTAATGGCTCCAGTCGGACAGATATGCTTAATATAGGAATTCTAGGGAGGAGTGAAATTTCAAGGTGCCTGTTATGGGCTCAAAAAGGTTGTTGCGCGTCAAAAACATCGTTTTTCGGCGTTGCTGGCGATGCTCTATCTTTCTAGATCAATAAGACAAAGAAAAACTTTGAAAAATATCAGAATAGTCAAATTGAACCAAATATAGTCAAAATATGAGTATTCGGCACTCTTATGCAAACATATCGCGTAAAAAGCGTTTAAAACAGCACGTTTTACAAAAACTTTTTGGAAACTTTAGGTGAATCGCGAATTCTGGGGGTTGAAAAAAATTTCTGATGGGTTGAAAACCTCGCGAGCTCTTCCCCAAAGATTATGTATGCCCACGGCGGCCCAAACCCTGTGCGCATACATGACTTATATCATAGCCTAGGAGCCTTCATTTTTACCCGTGATTAGTCGTCATATTTTTTTGAGGTCGTTCACCATTAGATTGCGGCATTGTTTTAAGCAGAAGGATTGCAATCATACCCGGGCGTGGGGTTTGTGGGGTATGCACCCCAGAAACCAAAATACCCCCCCAGAATTTAGTTTTTTAAATTTTTTCGCAAGTTTTTGATGCCAATGGATAGTGCTTGATGGGAAACGTTGAAAAATTGTGTATCTTTCGCCATACCACTATTTTTAAGGCCATTTTTTGACCTATGAAAAATCTTTCAGCCCCCCACCCAGGCACGTAGCTATGGGGGCTGGGGGATCAGGACCCCCCAAAATTCAGAAAAAACACCGGAAAAGTAGGACTTTTTACACGTTATTTTGTGCTATTTTTGGCTAAGACCCCCAAGTGTGTTGGTCCCCCCAAAATAGGGGAGGGCCAGCTACGTGCCTGAGCCCCCCGGAACTTAAGTGCCGCCCACCTATGCTTGCTATCCGTAAGTGCTTTTTTCAACTCAAAAGCGCTCGATGCGCGTCAAAAACATTAACCGTTTCTGATGACGCTCTATCTTTCCAAGAGCGGCAAAATAAAATTTTGAAAATCAGGCAAATTTTAATTAATTGAAAAAAATTCAGTCGAAAATAACTTCTAACTACGTCACTTTTGAGTTTAGTGATTGCTAAAACGCTTAAAACCACCCTCTTTTTTACGAATGCATGGAAAAAGGGGTGGGAGTAAAAAACTTCACCTGGGGCTGGGCGGAAATTTTCTGGGGGAGCGCGTGAAACCCCCCCGATGATCATGTGCGCGATTGACAATATTTTCTTTGCCTAAATTAGTGGGATGGCCTATGCAGTGGCGGACCCAGGATTTTCCTGAGGGGGGCGGTACCTCTAAGGGGGAGGGCTGAACCCTGACTTGGGCGGAAAAATTAGCCGTTTTAACCAGAAAATCACTAAAAATCCTTAATTTTGCGCAGTATTTTGGGCCGCCCGCCCCCCCCTAAATCCGCCCCTGGGCATATGGTGGTCGAGAATCCTAAAATTGATTTACGACAGTTTAATAGTTCTTAAAAATAGAGTCGCGTGGTAAAATCGAATCACAACAAAGCGGGTCAATCCCACAGAGAACTTCAAAGTGCCGGCAAACCGCCGCTTGGATGGATCTACGGCGATTGGTATCGGTCGTGGTTCCAAATTTGGCCCTGTGAGCCTACCTACAACAAGAATATACAGTAAGCTTTTGGTAGTAGCAGCATGTATGTGGCAGGTACGTATCTCTGGGGGAGAATGGAGGGGTTTGGACCTCCCCCAAAAAAAATTCAGAAAAATCGGAAAAATATGATATTTTAAGTGTTATTTTGTGCTATTTTTGGCCTTTTTGGGTTCAGTCCCCCAAAATTTTTGTTGGTCCCCACAAAATAGGACGGCCAGCTACGCGTCTGATATGTGGTCGCCATGTATATGTACACATGGCGGCCTGTTTTGGTGGAGGGTATGGCCTTCTATTTTTGTCAAAAAAAGTGCTAAAATAAGCGCATTTTGGCGAAAAATTCGGTTGGGGGCAGGCACGTCGCCGGCCTCCCGAATTCGGGGGAATAAAATTTCGAAGTCAGATATCATCAGAAATATTTTTAGTTAAATAGATGTAATGGTTTTTCGAGTGTTCCTCAGCGAGCTCTGATTACTGGAGAAGAAAAAATTTTAAAAGAATCTAAAAAATTTATTTGGAAAACGCCCGAAAATTATGGGCCTATCAGCTCAAAGCATGCTAACATCTATTCTTACAATCTTCTTTAAGAATTTTCAATTTTTCCATTAGGGGGACCCTAACAAAAAATACTAATACTTTCAAAATTTGTAGGGGGGGGGCTAATACCCCCTGCGTATCCTACACAGCTACTTGCCTGCGGGGGGCTAAAAATCACAATTTTTAGGTAGGGTGGACGATGTTAGCCGACTTGAGGAAGGAGCAGGGGTGGGGGTTGTGGCGGATCTATGTTTTTTCTAAGGCGGGGAGGGGGCCGTACTCACACCTGGGCGTGGGGGGTATGCACCCCCCGAAAAACCAAAATACCCCCCTGAGAAATCAAAATACCCTCCCCCAGAATTCAATTTTTGAACATTTTTCTCGTTTTTTCGCAATTTTTTTGATGCCAATGGATAGTGCTTGATGAGAAACGTCGAAAAATGGTGTTTTTTCGCCATACCACCATTTTTAAGGCCATTTTTTGACCTTCAATAAATCTTGCACCCCCGCCCCAGAATTTTCTTGCTGCCCACGTGTGGCCGTACCCCAAATTATCCATAAAAAGTCAAAAATTGGTCCAAAAATTGGCCTTTCGCGCTCGAAATGACGTTTTTCGGCGTTTTACATCGTTTACTTTTATTTGAAATCATTTTCGACGCATAATTTTTCAAAGAATTTCGTAATTTTTAACAATTTTGTGCGAAAAAAATCTTTGAATTTCTTCGACTCCGGCGAAAATTTGCTCCGAAAAATTTGTGACATTTTGGCGGAAGGGGTTCAAAAGCTTGATTTATTGCTAATTTCCTGTATTTGTAGCATTGGACCGGAAACGTCGGAAATTTTTTGCCTTAACATAGGACAAAACTATGCTGAAATAGCCGTTTTTGCTGTTCAAATTTACAAAACTCGCCGCCCCTCCTAAATCCGCCCCTGGGGTCATTTACTGTAAAAATAAAATAAAAATAGAACGGTGTACTACTTGAAAATAAATGCTATGACCTAAAATATAAAAATGTAAGGACCAGAAATAGCAGGATAATGAGTTAATATAAATAAAATTTACAAAAAAAACAAGTCGAAAAATATCGAGGCTTAATTAAAAAACTTAACTTATCGTCCATAAGTAATATTTGTGAAACATTAGGATTATTGGTAAACAGACGTGGAACAGGCGTTGATTGTAGTTAATTGTCGATTCTTAATGGTTTGTTGATTAGTTGATTGTTGATTGTAACTTGATTGTTGATTGTTAGTTGATTGTCCCCGCCATCCCCCGAGTCGGAAAATTTTCGACTCTTCTCCGATTTGAAGATGAATTCGCGGTTTTTGGCCATTTTAGGTGTTTTTTTGGTCGGTTTTGGCCAAATATTTGGAGTACATTTACTCATCCCCTAAAAAAGGCCCGGGGACCCCCTCCCTTAATTACGAATCGTAACATGTATTTACTCGTACGCTGAGGAGGATTCTTCTTACCTGACATTGTATTTTGCAGGCACGTAGGGGGGTCCGGACCCCCCCCAAATTCAGAAAAATCGGAAAAATTGGACTTTTTAAACGTTATTTTGTGCTATTTTTGGCCTTTTTGGGCTTAGTCCCCCAAAATTGGTGTTGGTCCCCCAAAATTGAGACGGCTAGCTACGGGCCTGGTATTTCGGAAAATAATAAATATAACATTTTATTAAGTATTGTTTTAAAACGAACCCCAAGGTCAGTCCTTGTATTTTTACCGGCCAAATTACCAAAGTTTAAAAAATGTGAGATAAAAAATGAAATAAAAAATGATAGTAATACAAGATGAATTTCAAGAATTAAAAATTTGAAAGAAAATTTAAAAAACTGAAAAATGGTAAATTACTACGTTGAAAATTGGGGGTTCCGATTTTTAATCAAATTATAAGCTTTTGCCTAAATGACTCTAAAAAACGTTAAAAACGAAAATATCCAATGTAGCGTAAACGACGTGTGAGTTTTATTGCCAAAAAACATGTTCTAAACCGTTTAAAATCGGCTCAAAATTCCCGAAATGCAGCGCGAGTTTTATAACAAGTACGTTATAATTCAAAAAATTACGGGTTGAAGTAAAAAGTAAAAATTTAACTTATCAGGAAAATAGGTTTGAGTGGAATTTTATATTTTAAAAATTTTAAGAAATTTAAATTTGCAATTATTGATTCTCACCAGTGTTTTTTTGTACAAGGTCCGTTTGTACATGTACAAAGATGGTCCCCAAAAAGTCTTTGTACATTTTGTACATGCAAATTTTTGTGTACTATAATATAGTACAGTAGCGATTTTAGTGTGGTAAAACAGGGTTTTTGATCTTCGGTAGTGTATTTTAGCTAATTTCTGGACTTCTGACGCCAAAAATTACTTAAAATTATCTGAAAAGGGCGCGAAGCGCCGAAAAATGTTGACATTTTTCCATTCTAAATGCAAATTCTGCCATTTTAAAGATATATAAGACAAATAATTTATCAGTTCGGCGCGAAGCGCCCAAAATTTTGTGAATTTTACACCTTTTTACAATTTTTGTCTTCCTAAAAATCTTTGTACATTTTGTACACACAAAATTTTTGGGTACTATAATATGGTACAGCAGCGATTTCAGTGTGGTAAAGACAGAGTTCTTCGACTTTTCGTAGTGTGTTTTAGCTAATTTCTGGGTCTCGAAGGGCAAAAATCACTAAGAATCGTCTTAAAACGGCGCGAAGCGCCGAAAAATTTGACATTTTTACTTTTGAATGCAATTTCAGCCATTATAAAGATATATAGAACACACAATTACACATTTCGGCTCTTCGCGCCGAAATTTTGTCGAATTTTGGACCTTTTTTGCAATTTTTTTCTTCCCAAAAATCTTTATTCATGTACAAAGACGGTCCCGAAAAGTCTTTGTACATCGGGAAAAATCTTTGCCGAGTACAAAAAAACGCTGATTCTCGTAAGTTTATAATTTGATTTAAAAGTTTAAATTTTGAAAATTGAAGGAGTTTTAAATTTGTAATTATCACTTTTCACAACTTTATAATTTTATTTTAAATTTTAAATTTTAAAAATTTTAAAAGCTTCAAATCTGTAATTATCAGTTTTCACAACTTTATAATTTTATTTCAAATTTCAAATTTTAAAACAATTTTAAGGGTTTAAAATTTGTAATTAGCGATTCTCACAAGTTTATAATTTTATTTTGAATTTAAAATTTTGAAAATTGTAGGAGTCTAAAATTTGTAAATATCAGTTTTCACAAGTTTATAATTTTATTTCAAATTTCTTATTTTAGAACAATTTTAAGAGTTTAAAATTTGTAATTATCGATTCTCCAAGTTTATAATTTTATTTTAAATTCAAATTTTAAAAATTTCGAGAGTCTAAAATTTGTAATTATCCAGTTTTTTTAAAGTTTATAATTTTATTTTTAAAAAATGCCAATTTTATTAGCATCCGGAGGGAATATCCGCCGCTTAGCTTATTGGAACTGCAACGGTTAATAGATTTGGGATACATCGATCCCAATCAGCCCATCGACTTGACCACGCTGTGCAATACGCTACAGTATACCTGCGATCCACTTGAACGCCAATTCGGCGTTCAGTTAACTGACGAGGTTGGTTTACACCGTACAGTGATCGCCATGAAAGTTGACGCACCATTATTGTTGGATTAATGTCATCCATTATTCTGTATCAACTTGTCTTTTTTATTATAGGATATTATTCTCTAACATGCCGTCAATGCGGCGACGCGAAGGGAGCAATTCAGCTATTAATAGCATCAAGAAAACGAAGTGCGCACGTGAATGGGTTTCAACGCGCTTGTGAATGGCTTTAAACGCGCACGTGAATGTTTTTGAATGCGCACTTGAATGCCATTGGATCTAATGCCTTTCACGTGCGAACTTCGTTTTCTTGATGCTGTTAATAGCTAAATTGCTCCGTCTGCGTCGCCGCATTAACGGCATGTTAGAGAATAATATCCCATAATAAAAAAGACAAGTTGATACAGAATAATGGACAAAACACGTTGCTTGCTACGCATTATCTGACATGAATCTTACAATAATGGTGCGTCAACTTTCATGGCGAGCACTGTATATGCAACGGCTCAAAATTCTGGATGGGGTCCCCCGCCATTTGGGGGAGGGTTAGTGACCTCAAATTTTTGGCTAAAAATGCCAAAAAACACGTAAAAGTGGCCAAAAAATACAACTTTTTTCCAAAAATGGGGGTCAAAAATTCGTTGACATTGGGTCCTAATCAAAGTTTTTCAAAAGTAGATTCCCATCTGAACAATTTTTTGAACTCCAGTTTTTTCAAGTTTCAATTAGTTGATGAAGTCAGTTTACACTTTCTCAATTAAATGTTCAATGTTGTATTCAAACTGATCAAGTTTTTACTTTATTAGTTCCTCTCGTCTTGCCGAATTAATTGAATAAGTCGCTTTACATTATCTCGTTTAAGGTTTAATTGTAAATTCGAACCCGAAGTTTTTTTAAACTCCTGTTTTCCTTAAATATCCTATCCAATCAATTGACGAAGTCGGTTTACACAGTCTTAATGGAAAATTTGATGGGATGTTTGATTTGAGCGATTTTTTAAACTTGAGTTAATTGATAAAGTCAGTTTACACTATCTTAATTTAATGTTCTACGCCCGATGAATTTTTTCTTACTTTCCCGTTTTAAAATATCTTTTTTTATTATATAATTGATCGGAGTGGATTTTGCAGTAAGTCATTTAGAGTTTATTGTTAAAAGCGAACCGAATTCTTTGTTGATTGAAATTTGTGCTTAAATCTCCATTTACAGTGGTCGCCATGAAAGATGACGCGCCATCACCCTCAGAATTATAATGGATGGTGCGTCGCGAGCGCCGCGTTACGTCCATCATGCGCCATCATCTCTTTTTTCTATTCAGCGCCATTAACCTCCATCATCCCGTTAATCTGGCGATGTGGACGGCGCAATTTAGCTATTAATAGCGCCAACAAGGAAGTGCGCACCGCGCTTCCTTCTTGTTGGTGCTATTAATAGCTAAATTGCGCCGTCCACATCGCCAGATTAACGGGATGATGGAGGTTAATGATGCCGAATAGAAAAACAGAGATGATGGCGAATGATGGACGTAACGCGGCGCTCGCGACGCACCATCCATTATAATTCTGAGGGTGATGGCGCGTCATCTTTCATGGCGACCACTGTAACTAGCATAAATTCGCAATGTTGTAATTTTATTGCAATACGCGTTTTTACACTTTTTAATCATGTAGTTTAAACTATGTTTTTGCGTATGTATTATAGATCTACGACAGAGGCGGATTTAGGGGGCGGCCGCATCGGCCCGAAATAGTGCCAAAATTAAGGATTTTTGAGCGATTTTCGGGTTAAAACGGCTAATTTTTCCGCTCAAGTCAGGGTTCCGCCTCCCCTTAGGGGTACCGCCCCCTTAGGAAAATCCTGGATCCGCCACTGATCTACGAACACTGATTGAAACTACACCTTACTAAGGTTATTTTGGATGACTAACATTTTATTTGCTTATCTAAGTTTTTTCTAAATTTGACAATTTAATTTTTTACTTATCTAAGCTTGATTTTTTGCCGAATTTTATCGATTCGCTTATACATTAATTTAATATGTGTATATGATTGTATGCGGGTTTGTATCCAGGACTCGGCCTTTGAAGAGGTCGGCCCATCATAAATTGGTTCATATATCGGAAACATATTTGGGACAATTTGTTCAATGTTCTCAACCTTTCTTCCCTCGGCACGTATCTCTTAGGAGAATGGGGGGTGGGGTTCCGCCCCCCCCGAAATTCGGAAAAATCTGACTTTTTAAACGTTATTTTGTGCTATTTTTGGCATTTTTCGGCTTAGTCCTCCCAAAATTGGTGTTGGCCCCCCCCCAAAATAGGACCAGCTGCGTGCCTGTTCTTCACACGCTTTACGTATTAGGATCATAAAACTAATTTTCGCGAAAATTTTATTTTACACCTAAAAGGTTATAAAAAAATGTCGCTTTTGGGCCTTAATTTATCCAAAATTATAAAAGAATTTTTCTAGGGCGCGAAGCGACTTAAATTAAACTTGCGACAGATATACGTGCGATTTTTAGCATCTTTCCGAGCATTATTTCTTCGATTGTTCCTCTTACAAGTGAATTATCTTATTTTTATTATTACTTTAAGTTTGCGACGGAGCATAGAAAATAAAGCTTCAAATTTTTAATTCCGAAACGAATTTGACTAAAAATAAGGAGAGCCTAAAATTCAAAGGCGTCTATTGTCCGTATTGAAATATAGGGATATAAGTTTGACATTAAGCTTTGTCTAGATCGTGCATAAACAGTCAATGTATTCTGGGGTTCTGGGGCTTTGAAAATTTTTAAAGGCGTAAAAAGTGCCGAAAAAGTTATATTAGGGGGAAAACGCGATTGCTCGTTGTTTCTCAAATCGTCAAAAAGGTTGGAAGCGAAGAAAAAATTTTGAAACTTTATTCTGATGTTTCATTAATTTTTGGCGCTTTGCGCCGAAAAAATAGTTAAAAAACTAGTACTATAAAAAAATATGAAAAAATAGTATAAATAAAAAAATTAAAAATAAATATATAAAAAAATAAAATAAAAAAATAAATAATTAGTACTACTAGTTTGGTTTACCCATAAAATACGTATAGAACGAAGTTAAAATTATCTGAAAAGTCAAAATTTTTAATGAATACTTATTTTTTCACCTACAAGTGTTATGAGACTAGTCAGAATGGGACAAAAAGTACTTAAAAATGCAGTTTTTCCCATTTAAACATTTCAGACATGATGGTTTTGCCATTCTTCATATTTAACCTGCAAAAAAGGCTAGAACTCTAAATGTATGGTCTCAAATATTGGGATTTCACCCCCTCCTGAACTTTCGACCTTGGGAAACTATGGTGGGCGGTTTGGGGGGTATGCTCCCCAGGAACCAAAATACCCCCCCCCCAGAATTTAATTCTTGAAATTTTCTTTAATTTCTCGCAATGGTTCGATGCCAATGGGTAGTGCTCGATGAGAATCGTTGAAAAATGGTGTTTTATCGCCATATCACCATTTTAAGGCCATTTTTAGACCTTTGAAAAAATCTTGCCCCCCCCCCCCCCCCCGAGAACTTTAGTGCCGCCCACCCATAGTGGGGAGGGATGAAACCAAATATTTTTTCCTAAAATATCTTTATAAGCTCAAAAACTATTAATACGCGTCAAAACCCATTATTTTTGGCATTTTTATTCTATTACGCGAAGAATACATGAACAATTTTTTCGAGAAAAATTCAGCAAAAGGCCACAAAATATAATCAGGCAGAAGTGGCAATTTGGCGATGGCACCGAAAAAATTGGCACTCTTATTAAAATATCGCTTAAAGTACTTATATTAATCGGGCGAACGAAAAAGTTTCCCGTGCACCCTCCCTAAAAGGTCATTTGTGAGGGCCTTTTGACCTTAAGGCATTAAGACCGTACATGGACAGCAACCGAATTCTGGGGTGGTCAGGCTGGTGTAAAAATCGGCAAAAGTTGGAAATATGCCTAAAATTCTATACTGGTATCTACCGATGCTCGCGGGGGTCTACCGGACTCTCGAGGGTCTTGATCACACGTGCACGTGTAAGGGTTTGGAGGATCCACTTAGACCCAAACAGTGGCGGATCCAGGATTTTCTAAAGGGGGGCGGTACCTCTAGGGGGCGGAACCTTGACTTGGGCTTAATTAGCCTTTTTAATCCAAAAATCGCTAAAAATCGCTCAAAAATCCTTAATTTTGCGCACTATTTTTGGGCCGATGGGTGGGGGGAGTCCCCCGCCCCCCCCCCTCTTAATCCGCTCCTGGACCCAAATAGAAAAATAAGACATTTTTTCGCGGAAAATGTAGCACAATAACTACTAAAAACGAATGTGAATAGAAGATTTTATACAAGATTGCTGTAAATTGACCAGAAACTATGTAATAAGGTAGTTTTAACGCTATGTTAGCGCATGCACTAGTCGTTGAGTTCATTTTGCCCCAAAAAAGCTCATTTTTCGATCTCCCTGACTGGCTTTCCCTTTATATCGGCCAGGCTGTGCATCTATGATCGTGACCATAGGCGGGCAGTACCGAAATTCTGGCGGGCTGTACGCGCAATTCGAAGGTCAAAAAAATGGTCTTAAACATTGTGGTATGGCGAAAGAACACCATTTTTTAACGTTTCTCATCGAGTACTCTATTGGCATTGAAAAATTGTGAAAAAAATGAATTCTGGAAGCGATATTTTGATTTCTGGAGGAGTATTCGGCCCTATTAGGGTGCATAACCCCCCATCCGCCCCCTACCCACGTGCGATCGTGACCTACCCTTGGCCCCTCAAACACCTCCTCCTGCTCACGCCCGCGTGTGGTTCGGACCCCATGAACCCATGGTTTGATTTGAGAAGACTGACTTTAGGTGTTAGGATCTCACTTGGACGTGTAGAGGCCGTAGTGGATTTTCTGACTCACGAAATCCCGAAATTGCCCCCACGAATAATCGATAGACTCTCTGAATTAAATTATTGGCATTATTTTTCGATTTTTTCGGGCTTTTGCCTACAATCGCGGATTTGGAGGGGGCGGGGTGGCGGTTCCCCCCCCCCGCTCCCACGTCCTCAAAAAATGGTTGAGCGCAAAATAGAATAATGTGTATCCTCACGGGCGGATTTAGGGGGGGGGGGCGGGGGCGGCCGCCCCCCTCATCGGCCCAAAATAGTGCGCAAAATTAAGGATTTTTGAGCAATTTTTAGCGATTTTCGGGTTAAAACGGCTAATTTTTTCGCCCAAGTCAGGGTTCCGCCCCCCCTTAGAGATACCGCCCCCCCCCCTTAGGAAAATCCTGGATCCGCCACTGTGTGTATCCTTTATGATCTTTGCCATTTTTATCACGATTTTTTCCATTTTCCCCACGCATCGCACCGGGTAATTCTCATTAAAGACATTTTCTGACTTCTTGTCGCTCTGATAACGTTATTTCCGCGTCAGAAGAGCAGTTTATGCACCTAACAAGAATTGTTTTGTTCTCGCAATAATTTTTTCTGTTCATTGCGCCGATTTTTGCGCTAATTTTGCGCGCTCTTCGTTACCATGGGGATTTTAGGGGGGGGGTGGGGGTGAAATTTGGAAATAGATTTTTGCACTGCCGGATCTAGGATTTTCCTAAGAGGGGGGGGGGCGGTAATCCAACTTTTCCAAAAACAGTCAAAAATAGGTCCAAAAATTTGCCCTCAATGCGCTAAATAGCGTTTTCTTCTAATGTTTTACATTGTATATATACTTTTACATAAAATCACTATTGACCCAATATTTTTCTTAAAATTTTGAAATTTTAGACAATTTTTTTGCGAAAAAAATCATTAAATTCCTTTGACTTTAACAAAAATTCGATGCGAAGCGCCGGTAAATTTGTGAAATTGAGGCGCATTGACGTCTATCAGCATGATTTACTGCTTGATTCTCGGTTTTATTAGGGCAAAAATCATTAAGAATCGTCTGAAAACGGCGCGAAGCGCCGAAAAATTCGACATTTTTCCTTTCAAACAGCGATTTCTGCTATTATAAGGATATATAAGACACACAATTCCTCATTACAGCGCGAAGCGCCGAAACTTTGCGAATTTCAGACCTTGTTTGCGGTTTTTGTTTTCCCAAAAATCTTTGTACATGTACAAAGACGGTCCCGAAAAGTCTTTGTACATCGGGAAAAATATTTGCCGAAAATCGTGCTTCCAGGTCGCCAAGAAAGTAAATGAATGTCATTAATAGGCACGGTTTTTTTTGTATTCGGCAAAGATTTTTCACGATGTACAAAAGACTTTAGGGGACCGTCTTTGTGCATGTACCAAGATTTTTGGGAAGACAAAAACCTAAAAGGTCAAAAATTGGCGAAAATTTTCGGCGCTTCGCGCCGTAATGAGTAATTGTGTGTCCTACATATCTTTATAATAGCAGAAATCGCATTTCAAAAGAAAAAATGTCAAATTTTTCGGCGCTTAGCGCCGTTTTAGACGATTCTTAATGATTTTGCCCTGATAAAACGAGGAATTAGCCAAAATACAATACCAAAGGTCGAACAACTGTTTTTACCATTTTAAAGTCGCTACTGTACTATATCATAGTACCCAAAAATTTGTGTGTACGAAATGTACAATGACTTTTAGGCACACCTGGGCGTGGGGGGAGTTTGGGGGGTATGCACTCCCCAGAAATCAAAATTTCCCCCCACCAGAATTCAATTTTTGAAAATTTTTTTTCGTTTTTCGCAATTTTTTGATGCCAATGGATAGTGCTTGATGAGAAACGTCGAAAAATGGTGTTTTTATCGCCATACCACCATTTTAAGGCCATTTTTCGACCTTCAAAAAAATCTTACACCCCCCCCAGAATTTTCTTGCTGCCCACGTATGCTTTTAGGGACCATCTTTGTACATGTACAAACGGACCTTGTTTCAAAAACACTGTTAATAGGTATTATCCGGCGCGTAGCGCTGGAAAAATTTGAGAAATTATGGTCACTGACGGCCAAAAATCATGTGCAAATTGCATATTCATGCTTTATCTCGCCAAATATTTTCGGCCAATGAGGATAAAAACATCTACAATAATTTAAAAAATAAATGGAACAGAATATAGTCAAAAGAATAGTATATAGCTCCAGCCAGGCGACGAAAATTTGACACTTTTGAGTAAATAGATAGCTATAATGCATAAAAAAGCACCTTGTCTACAAATTTTTGGAAATTTTTTGAAAGATTCGAAAAAATCGCGAATTCCGGTGGAGTGAAAAATTTCTGTAGGGGAGCGTAAAGTTTTTTGGGGTTAAACCCACCCTCCCCTCTCTCCCCAAGCTTCCAAGATCATGTATGGTCGCAAATGATTCTATCAAAGATAGCAAAAGACCGATACTTCAAGCATAATGGACGCTATTTGGGCAATTTTTGGTACTATTCGGAAAATTTAGGGTTCCACCCCTCTGCCAGAAAACCTGGATCTGCCAATTTCGGGCGCTTTTTGAATATTAGTATGAAAAAATTTTGAATCAGTCGCAAGAAATTACGGCATCGGTACTGCGTTTGTCCTCAAAATGATGCTAAAAATGTTCCATCACCTCAAAATCGCCGGAGGGCAACCTTTCTGCCTGACCCTCAAGGGGTGTTACCATAGGTGGGCGGCACCAATGTTCCGGGGGTGCAATGTTTTTTGAATGGTTGAAAAATGGCCTTAAAATGGTGGTATGGCGAAAAACACCATTTTTCAACGTTTCTCATTCAAGCACTATCCATTGGCATCAAAAAATTGCGAAAAATTTTAGCATTGCCCACACCCAGGTATGAGTGTTCGCCCCAATTTCTATGTGGATTTGTGTGCTCACCCATGTATGGTTGAGGTCCCATGTCTCATTTGCCGCTACAGTATAATGTACCGTAATTTGCTACCCAAAAAACTATTTTGTATTATTCGACAGATAATAACGGCGCGACCATACGTGAGACAGCAAGAAAATTTTGTGGGGGGGGGTTGCAAGATTTTTCAAAGGTCAAAAAATGGCCTTAAAAGTGGTGGTATGACGAAAAAACACCATTTTTCGACGTTTCTCATTGAGCACTATCTATTGGCATCAAAAAGTTGCGAAAAAAACGAAAAAATTTAAAAAATTGAATTCTGCAGGGGTATCTTGATTTCTGGAGGGGGTATTTTCGTTTCTCGGGGTGGAAGGGAATGCATACCCCCAATAGGCGTGGGCGCGACTCATTTTTTCGTTTTAGTGAAAATATTTCCAAAATTATCGAAATGAAATCAATTTTTGTCAATCGCCGCAATGCTAAATCTGTTTGAGATAAAAATCAATAATTTGATTTTTATGTTATTTTCATTTTTTTTTTTACTTTTTCCTTTTGTTTTATTCATTTCTTGTGCATTTAGAAATGCAACAGTTCAATTTTTAATTTTTATGTCATTTTTTTCAAAAAATTTTTTGGTTTTTCTTCCGTTTTATTGATTTTTTTGCACATTTCAAGGGCGCCGATGTATTCGCCGCCAAAATAAATATAGAGGTGCAGTGGGCCAGCGAGCCGGCCATCGCGGCGATCGAAAGAAATGGGGGCGTGGTGACCTGCTCCTATTATGACCCAATTTCATTGGACGCCTTGGTCAACCCCCTAAAATTTTTTCAACGCGGCGAGCCCATTCCCAAACGCGGTTTTCCACCCCTGGAAATCATTCATTATTATATCGGTAGGTATACGCTAATTTTGCTAATTAATTACGATTGTAATATTAATTATTATTTTATTAATTGATTTGTTTTGCTAATTACTCATCTAGATTCGTGTTTTAGCTAAAGTGGGTCGTTGTTTAGAGGCTGTTATCATTATTATCATTGTTATTTGTTGTTTTTTAGTAGTTTTTAAATTATTTATTATTATTATTATTATTATCATTTTATATTATGATTATTATTATTATTCTCAATTATTTTTATTATTTATCGATAATATTTGATTGCCGAAGCGCCGAGGGTTAAAATAAAATTTTGGCAACTTCAATTCATCTCAACGACTTATATAATCTGTTTGTCGTTTAATTGTCCTGTGAAGCATCCAGGCTAAAGATAAATTGTTTACTCCCAGGGGCTAATTTAGGGGGCGGGGGCGGCCGCCCTCCCCCATCGACCCAAAATAGTGCGCAAAATTGTTGGATTTTTGAGCGATTTTTTTAGCGATTTTTGGGTTAAAACAGCTAATTTTTCCGCCCAAGTCAGGTTTTCCCCCATAGAGGGTACCGCCTCCCCCTAGGAAAATCCTGGATACGCCACTGCCTACTGCCATAAGTTTCCGCCCAAGGTGCTGTACTTGTAATTGTTTGCAACACGTTTTATTATATAAAAAGCTTTGCGAGTAACAACACTGCGCTTATACGAATTTAACCACAGTTATTGTCAGTGGCGGATCCAGGATTTTCCTAAGGGTGGGGGGGGAGCGGTACCCCTAAGGGGGGGGCGGAACCCTGACTGGGCGGAAAAATTAGCCGTTTTAACCCAAAAATCGCCGAAAAATCCTTAATTTTGCGCACCATTTTGGGCTAATGAGAGAGGGGCGGCCGCCCCCCCCTTAAATCCGCCCCTGGTTATTGTAGTCATTTTTGATCCTTTGATCTTATAGACTTCATCCTTTTTTCCATATTACTTTCCGACCGATGAATTTTTCCGCATTGTCCGGCTTATATGTATTCGGAAAGCTGTAATAATTGAGCTTGAAACATCACGCTTTTCGAAATTTGGTCTTCCGCGCCCTATATAATTCCTGTTTTGCTTGTCTTCAGCAGTGGCGTAGCCTAGGGGCGATTAGAAAAGGGGACCAGCATCCCCCCCCGAAATTCGGGAAGCATGAGTATTTTTGACAAGGTTTTTTATAATGAAAAAATTGTAGATTCCTCATTTGTATCATAAAGGCCGTCACCAGGGCGGGTTTAGGGGGGCGAGGGGTGGCCGCCCTCCCCCCATTGGCCCAAAAAAGTTTGCAAAATTAAGGATTTTTGAGCGATGTTTGGGTTAAAACGGCTATTTTTTCCGTCCAAGTCAGGGTTCTGCCCCCCGCCTTCTTACGGCTACCGCCCCCCTTAGCAGAAATCCTGGATCCGCCACTGGCCGTCATGATATATTCAAGCACAGTTTTTGAGCTGATAAGTCCAAGATTTTTGGGCTCTGAGCGCCTTATTTATTTATACACAACACATCTGCTTATAATATAATTATAATCAAATTTGATTTTTCAAATTTTTTGAGAAAACAGAAAAGAAAGGAAAGTTGACCAAAGTTGAAAAACGGGTGAGAAAAATCTTAAAACATTATTATTTCTGCCTATCCATTAGTAGTTGTTGAGATATACAGCTTCAAAATTGTCGTCCCCCACAAAATCAGAAGGCCAGCTACCAGGGGCGACTTTAAGGGGGGCGTGAAGCCATTTTCTGTTCATGTAGGTTTTAAAACAATTTGAACAGCACGTTTTCTTCTATTTTCAATTAAAAATTTAGATGTTTAGCATCAAATGCTATAAATACAGGAAATCAAGCAGTAAATCATGCTTTTAGACGTCTGTCCGCCTTAATTTCACAAATTTTCGGGCGCTTCGCGCTAGATTTTTGTGAAAGTCGGAGAAATTTATTGATTTTTCCACACAAAATTGTCGAAAATTTCAAAATTTCCAGAAAAAATACGAGGATTGCGTCAAAAGCGATTTTATGCAAAAGTATACAATGTGAAATACCGAAAAAAACGCCATTTCGCGCTGTTGACGGCAAATTTTTGGACTTATTTTTGACTGTTTTCGGAAAAGTTGGGGTATCGCTTTCCCTAGGGAAATCCTAGATCCGCTACTGCAAAAATTCTATTTTTTTTTGTAACATGCGAGTGTAACAAAGGAAGCGCGCTATTTTTGAATATAATCGCAATCGAGTTTGGATTTTTATTTTTTTTAAATTTTTTATCAACTCATATGTAGAGCTCGTTAGGAACGCACAAAACACCGTTTTTTGCTAATGATTATTAGAGCTGCACACTTTGCAATTTTTACTACCCGGTAACCCGGCTATTTCATACTGCCGAGTATCCGGGTAATTCGGGTACCCGGGTAGGACCTTAGATAAAAGAGAATGCAGTGAACATCATTTATTCACGGTTGACAGTGAGGTCTAGGGCAAAGTGATATTTAAGCAGTAAAATTATTGAAAAATTTGTGCAAGATTAAATAAAATCGAGGCTTCAATCTGAAGAATTCGTATGCATTTAATGAAATTTAAGTCATTTTCATAATTCAAAGGCAAAAATTGTGAAGCAGGTTTTGTATCTTCATAGCGTCATTGAAACATTTGAAGCAGGAAAACACATTGACGAAAAGCAATTTTGAAATCAATCGGAAATGAAAATTTATTCAAAAACAAGTCTGAAGTCTATCTGGAGCTGACTGCAGCGACGTAGTCAGAATTTTGGCTCGGGGGCATAAACGTTTTCGTGTAGAATTTACGGCCTTTCTATTGACAAACAGTTCGGAATTCATAAGTGGCGCAAAGTGTTAAGAAATTTAGTCATTTTTTCCACCCTTAACAGTTTGTAGCTCTGTGAATACTAATAATCTGATAGAGCAGAAAATTATCAAATTTGTACAAATTAGTTTTGACAATTCAAGCTTCTAACAAGAATACTGCGCATTACTAACTTTGACTGAAGATATTTTGAGCGATTCAGGCTTTTAAACGCAATGCTGGAGCTTTACAAAGAGAAAGAACAGTAACTGGCGGCGCTGTGCGCCGGAAAATTTTGACGTTTTTGCACATTAAACTCAATTTATAACGCTTAAATCATATAAAGCAGACAAATAGATGCCGGCGCGAAACGCCGGGAATTTTTAGAAATTCCGAACTCTTTTACATGGCTTGTTCTCGCTAAAAATCTCGTTGCACATGTGCAACGAGATTTTATGGCTGCGGGACGTCTGAGGTGGCGAGCGGGATCCGGGGCAGAGTCCCGGAAAATTTTGTAAAAAAAACATTTAATGTTAAATAGTAAGGTTAAAATTTTCGAAAAATCGGCCAAATCTCGGTTCGGTAGCAAGCCCAGAAACACTTAAAATTGATGAACTCCTACATTGCACAAACTGATCTGAAATGCGTTTTCCGACCCCTGCTAGGTACATAGTGCAGCAACGGGTCGCTGCCAATAAAATATCGAAAGATGTATCCATAAAAATTTTGTTCTCACCGTTTTCAGGCCCATTTGTGGCCTTCTAATTAACAAAATGTAGTTCATAGAACAAGAAATGCGCAAAAACATAAGAAAATTTGGCCATTCCTTTCAATTAAAATAGGATTATGTGTCCTTGTACTGGTACACAAAAGACAAACAAAGCAGAGAATAGACAAACTGGCTCACAATCATTTTCGCACTTTTACTATCATGCTCAACAAGCATGCGCAGTTTCATTGAACGAACAAATAGTGCATTAAATTAATAAAGTGATGTGGAGGGCTGGATTATTTTAGCTGATTCAATCTTTTAAATTTGTTGGATGTATATAGCAATAAATAATTATGACTCGGCGCGGAAAATTCTGACGTTTTTGCCTTTTTGAACTCAGTTTTCTGGACATACGTTATTGCAACAAAAAAAATCAACAATATTTTCAGAAAAATTTCGGGGGGCAGGTACCCCCAATGCCCCCCTGGCTACGCCTATGGCTGACTGCATTTGGAACATGATAGGCTTTGAACCAGGTCTAACTAAAACAGTTGCGCGCACGATGTGAATAAAAGTTGCAGTTTAAATTTATATAATGGTCACAGAAGTGAATGCATTATAAAAAAGCGTCGCTAACAGAGGATTTCTTGTTTAAATTTGTTTACAATGAAGAATAAGAAGAATTCGGCACAAATAAAATAATGTAACTAAAGAGCTGAATAATGGAATATGCCGAGACGGGATGCACGATATATTGTGATAATAGGAAATATTAACAGACTCGCTATTTAACATTTTACGGTCGATTATATCAAATCACATTAACATTGTGATTCAGTCGCACTTTAGAAGCAATATGTTTCTAGGTTTCTAATTTAATTCTTAGCACATATTGCATAACTGTAGTGCTAATTTTAAATTTTATATTAGGGGATTCGGGTACCCGGGTAGTAAACTCATTTTCTACCCGGTTACCCGGGTATCACCAGGGTACTCGGGTACCCGTTCGGGTACCCGCGTGCAGCTCTAATGATTATAGAGATATCTGTCTTCAAAGTTTTAGTTCCTCCTAAAATTCCGGAGCCCAGCTACGTGCCTACATTTGTATATCCTTTGGAATTGATTAACGCCAGAGATAAAATCATATGGCGTTAAGCAGACAACCTCAATTTGGCAATTTTGTGGGAGGGGGAATTTTAAATCGCCTTGTTGGTCCCGAAAATGGTGGATACCAGACGTGTTTTCGGGGGTTGGAGGATAAGGTCTCTCCCTTTACCAGGATGGCAACTGACCCCCACCCAGAAAAATGGCTGCGACCACACATGGGCGTGGGGGGTTGGGCGAGGGGGTATGCACCCCCCAGAAGTTGAAATGCACCCCCAGAAATCAAAATACCCCCAGAATTCAAATTTTGAAATTTTTTTGCTTTTTTAGAGATTTTTTGATGCCATTGGATAGTGCTCGATGAGAAAGGTCGAAAAATGGTGTTTTTTCGCCATACGACCACTTATAAGACCATTTTTTGACCTTTGAAAATTTTTTCACCCCCCCCAGAATTTTGGTGCTGCCCACCTATGGCTGCGACCCCCTCTCTTCCCCAGAATCATCGGTTTTTTTGTATAAAAGTTGGTGAAAGTTGTAAAAAGTAAGCCTTTTTAAGTGTTTTCAGCTCATTTTTTGCTCGAAAATTTCAAATTCTCGGCGCTTCGCGTCATACACACATTTATTGATCATATTTTGTTCAATTCACTCGATTTTTCCGAAATTTTTCAACGTTTTTATGTTCTAGAAAGAACGAGCATTGTCTGAAACGTCAAAATAGTGATTTGGCGTGTACCATACGTGAGCAGCACCAAAATTCTGGGGGGGCTGAAAGATTTTCAAAGGTCAAAAAATGGCCTTAAAAATGTTGGTATGGCGAAAAACACCATTTTTCAACGTTTCTCATCAAGCACTATCAATTGGTATCAAAAAAATTGCAAAAAAACTTTCAAAAATTTCTAAAATTGAATTTTGGGGGTATTATGATTCCTGGTGGTATGTGGCTGGGGGGCTCGTACCCCCCCCCCCCCCCTTTGAACCACTCTACGCCCATATATGGTGGAAATGCGTCAAAAACATCATTTTTCGGCGCTTATGATGATGCTCTATTTTTCTAGGGCATTAAAAGATTAGAAAAATTTTAGAACAAATTGAACAAAATGTAGTCAAAGCATGAGTATATGGTGCGAACCGCCAAGAATTTGACACTTTCTTGGCAAATAGATAGCTAAAACGCTTAGAAAGCACATTTTTACAAATTTTCAGCAAAATTTCGGAAGCTTTTGAAAAATCGCGAATTCCAGGGTTGAAAAAATTCCTGTGGGCTTGGGTGAAATTTTTTTCCGAAGGGTGAAAACCAGTGGCGGATATAGGACTTTCCCTAAGGTGCGGGTAGTACCTTAACCTTTTTTTCAAAAAAGTCAAAAATAGGTACGGAAATTCGCCCTACTTTTATTTAAAGTCACTTTTAAACGCAACATTTTTTTCGAAAAATTTCAAAATTTCTGAAATTTTTGACAGTTTTGTTCTAAAAAATTATTAAATTCCCTCGACTTTAGCGAAAATATGGCGCAAAGCGCCGAAAAATATTGTTCAATTCAGGCGGAAGGAAGTTTAGAAGCTTATTTATCGCTCGGTATCCTTCATCTTTAGCATTTAACGCGAAACGTCGAAGATTTTTGGATTAAAATGGAAGAAAACTACGCTGAAATCACGGCGGATTTAGGGGGGCGGGGCGCCCCCCCCATCGGCCCAAAATAGTGCGCAAAATTAACCATTTTAGAGCGATTTTTAGCGATTTTCGGGTCAAAGCGGCTAAGTTTTCCGCCCAAGTCAGGGTTCCGCCCCTCCCTCTTAGGGGTACCGCCCCCTTAGGAAAATCCTAGATCCGCCACTGGCTGAAATAGCTGATTATGCTGTCGAAATTGATTTTAAACCTACTCCATGAGGAAAAAATGGTTTCTAGGTCGCCATTGAAAATGACATATACATATCCATTCGTTTTCTCGCCAAATATTCTCGGCCCCTCGGAGGCGCCCCCTCCACCCACGCTCGGGCGTGGGGCGACGGGATTTGGGGGTATGCACCCCCTAGGAGGCCGACTTCCTCCCCCCAGAAGCCAAAATGCACCCCTGCCAATGGATAGTGCTCGATGAGAGACGTTGTCGCCACACCACAATTTTAAGACCATTTTTTGACATTTGAAATCTTGCACCCCCCAGAATTTTGGCGCTGCCTACCTATGCCTCCGTTCCCCTTCAATCCGCCCCTGCTTGAATTAATCCCCTCCCCCTCCCGATTGCTCGAGTTCACAAATGGCGTCGAGAAAACAAGGAAGCCAATAAGTGGAATATGACTCAAGACTCATCCTGCCTTGACCTCGCCACACACCTGGGCGTGGGGGATGGGTTAGGGTGGGGGTTTACTCACCCCCAAGAAACCAGAATACCCCCTCCCCCAGAAACCAAAATACCCTTCCCCAGAATTCAATTTTTAAATTTTTTGTTGTTGCATTTTTCCGCATTTTTTTGTTATCAATGGATAGTGCTCCATGAGTAACGTTGAAAAATGGTGTTTTTTTCACCATACCACCATTTTGAAGGCAATTTTTCGACCTTTGAAAAATCTTGCGACCCCCAGAATTTGAGTGTTGCCCACGTATGCTCGCCATTGTCCCGATTTAATATCATGCGATTTTTGTTTTGCGGATTTTTAAAATTGAAGGATACACAACGCTCCTATTAAACAAGCAGGCGTTAAAATTGCATTATTAACGCTTAAGTAAATAAATTTAATTGACAAATATTGTCTGATGAAAGTGTCAGGAAATATAAAGTTGAAAAATTACATGTACTTTGCGCCAATATAATATGGGGGCCCTCCTGTTCCTTCGTTATTTGGTTATGTGTATCACATTTATACACAATTTGGTCATGCAGTGCTCACCATGCTAGCTGATGCAAAATCACTCACGGCCATGCATATACACCATAGGAATTCTGCGGCAGGGGGATTGAAATCCTGGAGCTCCCATTTTTGACTCGAAAATGTAAAAAAAGTTGAATGAATTGACCGAAATATAATCAAAGCATAAGTATATGGCGCGAAGCACCAAAAATTTGAGACTTTTGAGCAAATAGATGGCTAAAAAACGCTGAAAAAGCGCCTTTTTTACGAGTTTTTTGTAAATTTCAAGAAACTTCTAAAAAATTGCGAATTCTGGAGGTTGAAAAAATTTCTGCAGGTGGGGTGAAAATTTATCCGGGGAGTGAAACCTTTCAACCCTTTTCCAGATTATGTACAACTGCAGCTTAATCGTAGGTCGTGCATTGTGAGCACCGCATTATTTCAATTAAGCTCCATCAACTCCTTTTGTCACAGCATATCAACCTATATTGTGCTGCTAACATGGAGGCACAGATAAAGCAATTTCGCTGTTAATAACATCTAGCTAAGTTGTTTCATTTGTGTCGATACATTAGCAGCATGATATAGCTTAGTATGCTATAATAAAAAACAATCTGATGGAGGTTAACAATCATAATTTGGTGCTCACACACTGCACCATCTAACATTAATCTGATGTTGAAGCATCAACTTTCATGGTAAGCACTGTTTTCATGCCTGCTTTTTTTAAATCAATTTAGATCCAAAACTGCGAGGTTATCTGTGTGATCCAGCCAAACTAAAAGATGCTAAAGTTGAATTGGCCCAGAAGTATGGATACTCATTCATCGATATTATGAAGGACACAGCGTATGACAGCTTGTTGAAGATTAAAAAGGACCCCTTGCAGGTGTTTTTTGGCTTGCAGCCAGGATGGATCGTCAATATGAATGACAAGTGTGTCCTAAAGCCCAAAGATGAACGATTGTTGAATTATTACTCGTCGTAGCCTGATTGGAAAGAGGGCCTTGGGTTTCCTGAGCATACATAACTGGTCTTTTTCATGAATTATTCTAAATATATTGTATGCATTCTTGGGAAAAATTGGCCAAAACCTTCATTGCATCTAAGTTTTCACTCTATTATTCAGTCCTGTGCATTATGTTGTTGTTTGCATATGATTCTAACTGTACCATTTGCCAATAAAGATGTTAAGTCACTTGACTAATTGCTATAGAGCGCACATGGGTATGGGGGTTTGTACTCCCCAAAATCTATTAGACCCCCAAAAAATTGATAGACTACAGCATTTAATTTTTGGCATGTTTTTTGGATTTTTGATAGCGTTACACCACCACCCCTGGATTTTAGGGGGTTGCACCCCTTCCACAGAATTCAATTTTTAAATCTTGTTGTCTTTTTTGCAATCTTTTGATGCCAATTGATAGTGCTCAACGAGAAACGTTGAAAAATGGTATTTTTTCACCATACCATTATTTTTAAGGCTATTTGTTGACCTCTGAAAAATATTGCAACCCCCAGAATTTTGGTGCCACCCACCCATATACACCACCCAGACTTTGGTTGTTGCCCATTATACTGTAGTAGAGCCTTGTTGCTCCAATTCAGCCATCTACAAAGAATGCTTCGAATGGAACTAAAGAGACAAAAATACTTTGAATTGTGCATCAATGTAAGAGGAGGGATTGGAACTGTCACCTATGCCTGTGAAAGTTGTAAGAATCTGCTAAAAACGCAATATTCTGCAGCCTGCTTAAATGTGAGTTGTGCCTCCAACAGATGAAAATTGAAATTTTATTCAAAAGTGCTTTGGAGTGACACCATACACAGTAATAATGTAGTTTTAATGTTATGTTAGCGCTTATACTAGTTTTTGAGGCCATTTTGGCCTAAAAACTCAATTTTCGACCCCTTTCCAGATCGGCTATGCTGTGCATCTATTGTAATATATAAGAAGAGAAATTTGATATTGATGAGAAACTAAATCAATTATTTTTACACATCAAAGCTCCTTAATTGTCTCTTCTCTACCAGTGAACCATGTTTTGTAAAGATACGATTTTTCAGAGGCCGCAAGGTAACTCCACTTTTCTGTGTTTTTAGCAGTAGGCCTAATTGTTAGCACATTTGTAAACTCTTCAAAATGAAAAGGCGACTTTAATGTACATGGTCTCCTTGTTTTATGTCTTGAATATGCAGAAAGCTTCGGTAGGCATATTTGTCCTATTTTCCATCACAGTATTTTTCTTTGCTAGTACCTCTACATATTTTACTCGCGATGATTTTGCTTACATAATTCAGTCAGCAAACACACATGGTAACATGCCGCAAATAATAACAACAGTCTGAGAAGATGGAAAACAAGATTGTCTGAACATCAACATCATACGTGGCCAGCACTAAAATTCTGGGTCGACTGGTATTTGACACCAATTTACTCAACTCCGAAGTTAAAATTTTTACATTTCTACATTCTACAAAAGAACAAGCATAGTCAGAAATATAAAGGGCAAGTATTTTTGACATGTACCCACTCATACGTGGGCAGCACGGAAAAATTCTGGTGGGGGTGTTCAAGATTTTTTGAAGGTCAAAGAATGGCCTTAAAGATGGTGGTATGAGTGAAAAACACCATTTTTCAGCGATTCTTATTGAGCACTATCCATTGGCATCAAAAGATTGCGGAAAAAATTGAAATGCGGGGTATTTTGATTTCTACTGGGGGTATTTTGGTTTCTCGGGGGGCTGCATACCCCCAAACCCCCCACGCCCTGGTAGGTGGTGGCCCATGTTTTGCTTGAGTCGCATCTAAAATATATCCAAAGAACCCTCTATAATCGTTTTCGTATGTGAAAAATATAGCATTTTTTAAATATTTTACATCGTCAGCTTTTATTTGAAATTATTTCTGACACGAGTTTGTTTTCAACAAGTTCCAGAATTTTCGACAACTTTGTTTAAAATACGCTCAAATTTTTTAACTCGGAATCGTCTTGGATTGGAAAAATCAATAAAATAGTAGACTTTACAGACCACATAGGAAGTAAATAAATTTAATTAACAAATATTGGCTGATGAAAGTGTCAGGAAATATAAAGTTGAAAAATTACACGTACTTTGCGCCAATGTAATATGGGGGCCCTCCTGCTCCTTCGTAATTTGTCCCTTATGTGTCACACACATTTGTACACGATTTGGCCATGCAGTTGCTCGCCATGCAAGCTGATGCAAAATCACTCACGGCCATTGCGTGCACACCGTGGGAATTCTGCGGGTAGGGCGGGTGGATAAATCCTGGAGCTCATATTTTGAACTCAAAAATGCTGGGCACATGTCAAAAGCACTCCTTTTTAACTTTTCTGGCGATGCAATTTCTTTTAAGAGAGTAAAAAACGTGAAAAAATTTAGAGAAAAATAAAAAAGTTGAATGAATTGACCGAAATATAATCAAAACATAAGTATATTTTATCATTTTTGGACGCTTCGGCTTTTAGTAGCCTACGCAATCGGAGCCCACCCGTTGCGCCTAAGTCGCCGCGATCTTTATAGTACGCTATCCGACGATTTGTTGGGAATTCGTAAGTTTTCACCCTATTTTCCAATAAAATCGTAACTCCTTAAATTGTTGTTATTCTTCTATCGATACGTACAGAAGGAGAGTATCCCCAAACCTGCTCCATTATCAAGTAGCACAAGCTTCAAGTAGAGAAAACCTAGCGCGAATAAGCGATTTAAAGCGTTATTTGGTAATTAATTAAGCAGGCGAATTTTAGGCGTGACAAAATTTGGTGACAGAAGTGGGATTGCGTTTTGCGTCTTATCAAATTTAAAAAAAATTTTTGCGGACCCCTTCTTCCTGAAATATTGGTCGATCTCCGGAATTTTCTCATAGATCAGTTTCACCCACTTTTCTGAGGACGCTTAGAAAAGTTTTTTTCTAATTTTGCTGCAGCGTGAGTTAATGCTATATCAGGACTATAGCGAAGTATATAATTGATATTTTAAAGCGAGAAGAAAGGAATTTGAAAATACAGAAATTCGTTTGTGTTGTTTATTTTTTTGTCTGTCTCTTAACGAGTACAGACTAATCGCAGTACTGCATAATTTATCTTTATACCTCAATTGGACGGCCGCCGATTTTGGTACTTTATAACATCAAGATAAATTAATTTATTGGTTAATTGATAAATTGGTATAAAATAAATTGAGATAAATTGGGTGCGAAAAGTTTAACATTGGATATATTGATTATGTGTTTGTGAATTGATAGGTTACTTGTCTACTTCGAAAACTGATCTTGGGAAAAGCAACCTCCTGGGAGTGGAAAGTGAATTTTTTTAAAAACATCAAAACGGATTCTTCTCAGCAGTCATCTGAAGAAGAACCGACAACTATTGACGAAACCGTAAAAGGAATAGGAGAAATTTTGGATAATTCCTCCGAAAAATTAAATAAATTAGAAAGACTTTTGCAAGAATCTTTATCAACTTTAGAAATCCCAGGTGTTCGACTCCACAGCACTCCTACTTCAGCTGACGTTTCTTCTAAAGCATACCGAGAGGCCTATGAACTTTTTCAGGAATCATCTATAGCTGAGCAGAGTTATAAACACGCTTTAGATTTTACTGAATCAGAAACTTCACGAAGTTCATTTATATTCAGTAAGCATTTTTTATTTCCTGAAATAAACTCCGAAAGTCGCAGAGAATTTTAGCTCAAATATTAAAAAGACCTATAACTAGAAAAATGGCTCATGATCCTCAAACAATGGCTGATGCTTTTAGAGCGGCTTTCAGTGATTTTGGGGAACCGTTAACTGAAAAAATTAACGAATTAAAAACAATTGTCGAACAGGGTGGAGCCCAATTTTCTGGAGCTAATCTTTCTGCAACCGACCAGTTTAATCGTTTAGGAGTTTTACTTAACCAAAAACCACCTAAACCATTCTCAGGTGCTTTTGGTGAGTCGTTTCAGGAATGGATAAAGAAATTCGAAAAATACATGCTCTTGCAAGGAGTTTTAAATGCAGATGACAACTATAAAATCGCATTTTTAGAGTCAAATTTTTCTGGGACCGCTTTGGCAAAGTTGAATAGCATTCTAGGTCGTCTAAGATCCCCCACATATGACGAACTTAAAGAAGAACTTGGAGATGAATTTTCAGAGGGTAGGGATAGTGATATTTATCAGGGGATGATATATGACACTAGGCAAAGGAGGAATGAGACCGCCCAGCAGATTTGCAGAAAGGCTTCAAAAACTGGCCAAATCTGCTTATCCCAATTAACATCTGAAAATCGAGATTCTATCATAAAACTGATTTAAGTACAGGTGTAGAAAATACATTGATGGCAGTTTGGTAGAATGCAGGTTCTTATGACATATTACAAAGTTAACTGATATTTTTACTATGGCTTTAGTCAACTGAATATAAATATAATGGTAGATTGTTTATTAAGCAGAGCACACGAACGGCGGTCGGAAAAACGTGAATACTGAACCGAAAATACTAAAGCAGATATAATTTTATAATAATTATTAGCGCTGCGTGGTCATATGCAGGCCAAAGTTCAGAAGATCACGAGAGCTAATGACACACGAGCGTAGGATGCTAAAGATGAACTACAAAATATGCAATGACATACATTCAAAGTTCAGTGAAATCTTATTACATAATCATATTTTTGAATCTTTATAAAAACTTATGTTAAATATTCTCTAAAATGCTTTTCGTAAAATGTTCTATGAAGAATTCATAAAGTATAAAATGCATATTGCAAATCAAGATGTAAAATGATTTCACTGTTACATCCTTTCCCCTTTAGTATAGAATGAAGTTAATAGGAATAGGAATGTAAACTGAATATTTAAAATAAATTTTGCTTGTATAACCACGCAAGCTAAAGTTTAACCAAATCACACAAGAACGCATTTTTCATAGAAATGACAACACGTATTAAATGTGGCTAAATAATAGCGAAACAATAAAAATGCAATAGTTAGAATGTACCAAATCGAGCTACCGTTCAAATTAATAACTTTGCTGTAGAAACGTCCACGGCTTGGACCTGTGCCGAATAACGCCCTAGCTGCTTTTCAATCGCCTTGCAAATACGAATTTCCTTATGACATTTCCTGTGACGATAGCATGAATGACTGATGCAATTGATCACACCAATTGTTGTAAAATGCAGTGTGAAAGCCTTGCCATGTGCTGTTGTCTCATCGGACGAATCTGGCATAAAATTGCTGAAGCATCTCTCGAATTAATCCGTCAGAAGCGCTCCTCCACCTTTTGTGTACGCATATCCTGGGCCGGCAGCATACGATCTTGGATTGCTATGCAGCTAGCTGCGGGCTGTTGCTGGATAGGCTTAAACGGGGCAGTTGAAATGGTGGCTGTTGAACTCAGACAGCTTCAAATGGCGTCAGCTGGTTCAATGACTTTTTAACCTGAACTAAGTCGCTGTACATTGCTGAAGTGGCAGATGATGAATCGAACGTTTGAGTTAATTTTTCTACTTGAAGAACGCTTTGCTTAAATGCTTTAGTATCAGTGTCAATGTCCCACAAGAAACGATTTTCCCACGCAAAGGCTTAGATCCCTCCGTTTTAAAGAAATCATCAGCAAACAAAGCTATGTTGACATGGTGCAAAGCTAGAAGCCCATGTATCAAGGCACACTGTAGCTTTGATAGCAGTAACATGATCCATATCATTGATTCCTACCAAATCATTTAATATGGAAGGCCGTACATTGAAAATTTCAGTAGCAATGTCAATGAGGTCAATGTCCATTGTCCCCAACACATTAGGCAAGACTGAAATTTCAAAAGGCAACCAAGAGGCCCGCCAAAAAGGTCAATATTTAAAACATTTCAAAGATGGATCAGAATTTTTCAAAGCTTTACTGAATTGAAAACCAACAGTAAAAATGGTCGGATCCATCAGTAAATTGAATACGTGGAGCGGTATCCCGCCCATTCACCTTATGTCAAATGCAAACCCAAGGCCATCAGCTGCCTTGAGAAATACCTAGAATCTCGCAAAAGGGCCTTTTTGGTTGATTTCAAAGCTTAGAATCGGTCCCTTGGTCCTCCTCGCCCATTTTAGGCACAGCATCTGATGATTCGATCGGTTGATCTTCACAGTTAATAGCATTGTGGTTAGATTGCCTTTTAATAGAGTACTCTGAACAATAAACACAAGAATTCCCGGATTGTGAGGGTCAGCTCGTAGTCTGCATGCCAGCTCAGTTGGTACATCCGCTCCAGGCATGTAGTAAATGCGTGCATCAATGGGATTCCGATGCAACTGCAAGCACCACTGCTCAGGCAGTTTGTTTCGAATCGGACCAGAAGTAGTTGGCTTTCATTTCCAGTTTTCATCACTGTGGTCGCTTAGCATTGATTTTGTGTCATCGCATGAGTTAGGCATCTGAATATTTGCTTTTAATTTACATAATTGTTACCGCAGTAAAATGATTAATGATAAGAGCTGTAGTTCAAAGTTTAGAGTTTTAGAGTTCCCCCTCAATTGAGGATATAGAATTCATAAGTATGTGACTTATTTACTTACGTTGATCATTCGTAAATTGATCTTTAGATTGCTTATTGATCATTGAAGCATTCTTTGACTCTACTAAATTTTTATTAGCTTGTGAATCTTTTTAATCGGTTCACATGAATTATCTGAGTTTTACAGCATTTTCACATTTTATAAAAACGTTCGGATAACAACTAGTGTCAGTGACTGTGTACGGCCCTTCCCATGGGTGAGTTAATTTGTTAGTTTGCCCTGGTTTCACAGTAAAATTGTTTGTAAACTACATTGCCTACATCAAATTCAATATTTTTAACTTTTATATCATATTGTCTTTTTGCATGATACATCGATTTTTTGCATTTCTTAGAAAGTCTGATTTTTAGCAGATTTTGCGACTTTAGGTAGATTTTTACTAGTCCCCTCCTTTTACATCCTCAGTAATCCACAATTCCAAGTATATTCATCTTTTTTGTTCCATCGGAGCATTTTTCTTTGCTAGTATAATATATCATTTGATGCAAGTTGTTTTTCTGCCTTAATGGAGGAATAAACGCAAATTGAACAAAAATGAATAAGACACATATGTATGTATGCTGATGCAGGTATGTATGTAAATGCTTCCTGGAATAGGTTTATACATGTATGTGTAGCTAAGCAAGGTCTACATACATATATATATATATATATATATATATATATATGTGTATATATATATATATATATGTATATGTATACATGTATGCGTATACGTATATATATACATATGTATATACATACATATGTATATATATATATATATATATATATATATATATATATATATATATATATATATATATATATATATATATATATATATATATATATATATATATATATATATATATATATATATATATATATATATATATATATATATATATATATATATATATATTAAAATAAATAGGCTTTCCCATCACCGATACAAGAACAAGAAAATCTTGTATATTGATTTACATTGTATGCAGATAGGATAATATCCCAAATCATCCTGCCACAGAAACGAACATCAAAAATCGTTACATTTCTCCCCTTTTTAATTTAAAGTGTAATAAAACGAGAAAAGTAGCAAATTTTAATGATTTAAACAAAGAAAGAAAATTTTTTTGAAAGTTTTAACCTTTTAAATAAATATCCGTTGGGAAGTTTATGTTGTCAAGTTGATCTGCACTAGGTAGAATTCCATGTTGAAATAAGTCGGATTTTTGATGAAACTGGTTCGAACTTTTTCTGACGGGAATCATGATTTCAAATTGAGAAAAGGTTAGCCAAATAAAGTGTTGTCATTGAATTGTTGAGAAGTAGAAGAAAATTTGACTTCTGTCCAAGAATAAATCAATGAAATTCACGTCGATAAATTTCAGAGTTTATTATACAAAGTGTTTATATTTTATCATCGATAGAAGAAGAGAATCTAAATTCTCAATAGATTTTCAGTGATTCTTTATGCAAATTTGTTGAAGAAAGTGTTGAAAGAGACAAAATATAACGAATCTATGTCCATTTAAGCCAGATGCTAATTAACCCAATATAATATAATATTATTTAGATGGTCATAAGCGAAGACTAAGCATAATAAATTTAGATTAAGCGAACCGTAGCAAATCGTGAAAGCTACATATGTATTTTCGCTTGTATATATGTATATATTAAAACAAGTATTGAATATAGTCCTTTTTAATAACTTTTGTTTAAAATTCAATGCTATCACTCCCTAAGGGTATCAGCTTCATCAATTACATTGCCTTTTTCTCCACAAAAAGAGTGCAAAAAGAGTGCAAGTGATTCAAGTGAAGTACTATCTTTCTCCTGCGACATCCTAATCATAGGTAGCGTGTTAGCGCGTACCTATAATATACATGGGTACCCCTAAGACCTGTGCATCCCCCTACAGCTATAACAGCACACATCTAGAAGGTGCGGTTTTTTTAAAGATAGTTAATAAAAAAATTCGCTGCCCGTTTTTTGTTTTTCTTGAAACTCAAAACTGGCTGTGTAAAGGAGGTGTAAAGTTTTTGTGTAACGTTATAACATGGGATAAATTTTGGGAGGTTTTTAGGCGGCATGTGGACAACTCAGTATTGACTCCTCAAATACATTAATGGCACAGATTTGTAGAGGAAGGGATGCTCCAAATTAAGTTTTTTTGTTTGTTGAAATTCGCATTAGTTCTCGAATGGGAGCGTAAAGAGTGCGAAAATCTGGGGGTGAAAAAGCACATTTTGGTCGAGTTTTAAACTTGTATATGTCTGATACTAACTCCGCTTAATGAGTTTTTAAAAATGTTTTCTGTTAGAAATGTAGAGCGGATCAAGGGCTACAATCTGCTTACAAGCATACTTTTCTACGCTCAACAGGGAGTTAGGTCCTGGGTTTGAAGTTTACACTCTAGTCGATGGTGTAAGAAACAGATTTTAACTAAGAATTCTCTGCCAGCTTTTTCCGCTTATGAGTCGGGCTAAAATGAGTATAACAGAAATCAAACAGCTTCTAGAAGCTACACGTCACAGCAAACCGCGTTCAAAAAAACGCAATATTAAGTCATTTATGGGGGTGTAAAGTTTGAAATCAGGAAAAATGGGCGAAAAAACACGTTTTTCCCCTAATTTTGATTGGTAAATCATATCAAATAATTTTTGCAACAGAACGGATTTTTAAAGTTTACAATGTTTTGAATGATGGAAAATATGTCTTTGTTTGGGTTTTGTTCGCCACTTCCTCCTTTCAGAAGTCAGGATAGGTCCAATAAAATAAAAATTAAGTGCCTTATATGGGTTGTATGTCATAGCAAAACGCGTATGTCTAAACCAATATTAAGCGAGTGTAAAGTCAAGAATGGGGTGCTTTAAACAGGTTTCTGTCTTGTTTCTTTCTGTCAGCTTCTCCGGTTATGAGTCAGGGACATGATTGTCAAGTCTGTAAATTAACCTGAAACCAAGTTCGATACACAATTTTGGCGCGTATGTTTACACTCTGTTAATTTATCCTTACGACATTATGGAGACTTACTATTTTCATAAAAGTTGGTCGTAATATCGAAGCAATATTAAAATTACGATTCTGACTAGAACCTTTTTTAAACTAGGTGTTAACATATTGTTTACACTACATATTAATCTTTGTTTTAGAGCCTTGGGGAAACCTAATTTTTTCCTTATGACTCGAAATTTTTAAGGAATCAAGTGTGAGAAGTCGGTTAGACACATTTTTTTACACAACAGTGGTGTAAACTGTTTTACACCTAATGTTGATTTGTCATTATACCATTGTTGAGACGTGATGTCTTTATAAATGTTGATTGTAATATCCGTGTAATATCAGATTTACGAATCCGACTGAAATCTTTGTGCATTCTGTGTATGTAAGTAAAACTGCATACGAACTTTTGACCTAGAGCCTTGCAAAAAAATAATATTTTTCTTAAATTCAAAAAACCAATAAATCAAGTGTGAGATGCCAGTTGGGCGCGTTTGTTTACAATGACGCTTTTCAAAAGGTGGTCTTATAACGATTAGAACATAGGTTTTGGCTTACTGTTGATGCTACAGTCTTATGTATTTCATGTAATTCAGTGCATGAGAATCAATTTTCAGCTCATTATCAAGTGACCACAGAAGTAATTGAAAAATTGCCTACAGTAATATAGTTTTGAAAAATAAACATTCATGTGTCATGTAATTGTTAAGTACAATATAATGATTGTTGCTTCAGCTAAAGTCACTTCAGTTTTTTGAGTACAGTGATTCAAAAATTGTTATTCAAGCATGTTGCTCCACATTCATGATGGCTTGCTTAAGAAATTATTATAAGTGTTGGTTACGTTATCATGAATGTGTAAATTTATCATAAATGCTTTGAACTGAAGGTAATTGATTTGTTGTTCTTTGACTTGTTGAATAAGGTTAATTACTGTTCGTAGTGTTAACGCGGGTATTGATAGAGTGAGTTGAACGAATGCGAATGCAAGTATAAATTGCTGAGATGGAAGCAGTACCTAATGACATTCGCTACAACACTGACAAAGATAGGAATAACTACTATTTTTTGTTAACAAAAAGTTGGGTACTAGCAAGAAAAAATGCTCCGATGGAACAAAAAAAGGTAGAATATACTTGGAACAAAGAATTATCAATGACCTGAAAGGGGGGCTAGAAAAGCTCCTATCTATAAATGTCACAAAATTTGCTAAAACTCAGAAATTTCCTAAACAAAGAAAAAATGAAAGTAAGTAAATCAAAGAAAAAGACTAGCTGTGCCTAAAACTGCAAGATCTGCTAAAAATCAGACTTTTTCTAAGCAACGCAAAAATCAAAGTATATTCTGCGGCCTCTGAAAAAAATAGGTGAACCTTATCATAATGTCCACCATACAGTGGGCGGTTTCAAAATTCTGAGGGGTTCTCAAATTGGAATATTGGCCTTAAAAATAGTGCTATGGCAAAGATACACACCATTTTTGAACGTTTCTTGTCGAGCTCTATCTATTGGTATCTACCAAAAAACCCAAAAAGAGCAGAAAGATTTAAAAAATTGAATTCTGGAGGTATTGTTGGGTATTTGCCTTTTCTTGTTAAGTATTTTGCCTTGGGGTGCATACTCCCCAAAACCCCTACGTCTAGGTATGGTGTCCAATGCTTAATATAAAGCTTATAAAATAAATCTCAAATCTGCGTATTTGCTAATCACTTGCAACGTTAATTTATTTGATATTGTGGCTAGATAAACATTACAAAAAGTTATATCCTATGATTATTTGCGATACCGCAATGAAAGACTGTGATTTCTATATAATGCATGCGTCCATTTAGTACTCTTCTGGCATTTAATCCCACCAGACCACCTGGATTCCATTCCTGCCCATGTAAACTGATAACCATTAGGCATGGGAGGTTATGGTTATGCACCAGTGTTCAATCAGAAATGTCAAAAATTTCCATTCTTCCAACATACCATAATTACTATTTTTTGACTCTGAAAAATATTGCAACATGGCGCTGCTCAGCTATAGCGATATCTGCTTTTGCAGAGTGAGTGGTTCAGTTATCTAGCCCAATGTTTAATCTTTGTTCAACAAGATGCTGCTTTCTTCTGCAGGCTGCAGAATATACTTCGATTTTTGCGTTGCTTAGAAATAGTCTGATTTTTAGTAGATCTTGCAGTTTTAGGCACAGGTAGGTTTTTTCTTTGATTTACTTACTTCCATTTTTTCTTTGTTTAGGAACTTTCTGAGTTTTAGCAAATTTTGTGACATTTGTAGATAGGAGCTTTTTCTAGTCCCCTCCTTTTACGTCCTTGATAATTCTTTGTTCCAAGTATATTCTACCTTTTTTTGTTCCATCGGAGTATTTTTTCTTGCTAATTGATTGCATTCACGCCTCAGATTCGTTGAATCAAATAAAGTCCGAGCCATTGTTTTTGAAATTTGCTATTAAAACGGGCATTTTTATATAAAACAAGCTGACCTACCTTGTACGGTTGCTCACCTTCAACCCTATTTCGCTGGTCATACTGGCGCTGTTGTCACATATGCACATGATGGGCAGCATCAGCAGCTAACCCTCGAGCTATTTGCAGGTTGACATATATTTTGCAAACCAACAGAAACTGGTGGCGGAATTTCATTGTTGTATTTGGCTGCATCAAGGGCTTGTTCTATTGGCAACTTGGCGGTCCGTCCATAAATCAAATAAAATGGTGAATAGCCAGTACTTTCATGCCTGGAAATATTATAAGCAAACGTTACAGAAGGATGACGCATGTCCCAATTGTTATCCTCTCCCTGAAGTAAGGTGGCCAACATCGTCCCAAGAGTTTGATTGAACCGTTCAAGCAAGCCATCTGTTTGGGGGCAGTAAGCCGTGGAGGTGATATGCCGGACTTTGAAAAGTCGACACACTTCCTGAAAAGTGGCAGCTACGAATCCGGTTCCTCTGTCGAATTGAACGATTTTCGGAGCTCCAAAATGGAGGATGATCTTGTCTACAAATTGCTCAGTAAATCGTAATGGCTCTTAAAATGGGTATGGCTATGGTTTCAGCCCATTTTGTTGGCCGATCTATAAAAACTAAAATATGATTATTTCCTTGGATCCCTGGAAGAGGTACCATAGTGACCATGACCCAAGATTCCATAGTTGCAGCTACAGGAATAGGTTTCATAGGCTGTACCACTAGCCTCTGAATCATAGGCTTATGTTGTTGGCATGATAAGCATTTGTGACAATACCGCCAGACATCCAAATGCATACCTGGCCAGAAAAATCTATCTTTAGCCCTTTGAAAAGTTCTATCAAGGGGTCCTGAAATAACGTCATCATGTAAAGCATGAAGAATAAGAGCGACTATCCATCTAGGTATAGCTAAAACCGGGTCTACATTAGCATTTTGCTGATATTTCAAAATTCCCTGATCTAAAATAAAATTGTCAGAAGCTTTCCATTGTTCAGGCGAAATCCTTGAAGGCATTTTACGATTTTGCAAAACTCTAAACATGGGTCCAAGAAAAATGTCTTTTATTTGCAAGATTTCAAAATTTTCAGGTAATTCTACAGCACAACGTCAGAAATGGAAGTTTCTGTCAATGTTTCACAAATATTACTCAAAGGTGGGCAAGATAGAGCATCAGCATTGTCGTTTTCTTATCCTTCAAAATAAACTATGTTGTATTCATATTCTTCAAGAGATTATACCCACCGAACTAATCTAAATTAAGAAGTATAATGAATTTTTAGAAACTTTATGGGTGCAGCATGATCAGTAAAAAGCATAAATTTATGTCCATATAAATAAGGTAAAAATTGATTTATAGTGTAAATGATAGCAAGAGCTTCTTTTTCTATTGTACTATAATTTTTCTCACATTCAGTTAGTGTTCTAGAAATGAATGTAATGGGACAATGTTGCCCTGCCCATTCTTGTGCCAAGATTCCTCCTATGCGAGTACCGCTTGCATCAGTCTGAACTGTTACGGATTGTTCTCAGAAACTCGGAATGCTAATTGTAATATTCCCTTTAAGCTGCGTTTAGTACTTATTAAAACCACCCAGAAACAAATTATATTCGCTTCTAATTTAAGCTAAGCGACTTGCTAATTTCTATCATAGGTGGGATAAGGGCCCAATTGCACAAACGCAACTTTCTCAAAATGTCATTTTGCGTGAAAAGGGACACTTTGAGAGCCAAAGTGTCACTTTGCAAAGTGACTCCAAAAGTGCAGTTGCACCACGGCTACTTTTGCCTTTACTTTGCAAAGGGACGCTTTGCTGCGGCGCTCATTTGAAAAAAGAAACATTTACTGTATTCAAAGGATAAGACAGGATGAAGCGGAGCGCATATGTGGAGGTGCCTCAAATTTTCGATTGTGGCGAGGGGTCACTGGCGTAGCCAGTGGGGGGGGAAGGGGAATCCCCACCCTGGGCAAAATTTTTGAATTTTCTGAAATGAAGCTATGTTGTTGTGTAATGCTGTTTGGCAGCAATTTTTTGAGAATAAACCCAGAAAATTCGGTGCTTTGCGCCAGTTTCTTCTAGTTTTGGCTATTATTTTAGCTTAATGGCAACAAAAGAGCTACAAAGCGTTAGTCACCATGAGAAGACAACCTATTTGCAAACATTTCTAGCCAGTAGAAATTTGAAATATGTGTAATGGGAATTGTTTCTTTTAATACACTCAAGCTGATATAACCTTTGTGCTGTAATATTCACGTTCGTGTTTAATAGTCAGATTTGAATAACCGTTTTACCGTTTATTTACTAATGCCTGTAAAATGACGCCGTGTCTTTCATGTAAATTTTTGGTTAACATTTAATGGTTTGACGTTCATTTTCGTTAGTGTTAGTGAGTCGGACAATAAACGCTCGTAGGAACCAGCAGCTATTTGCAACATGGTCCGCGAAACCGGATTGTATTTTGGATGAAAATGGGATGTTACGTCAGCGCGTTGTTCAAAGGATTTGCAGTTGATATAGGACGCTTAGGTACTTACGACGAGCCTCTTAAGCTACATGGTGTTGATTTAGCGACATACGACGAGACGCGACGTTGATTTAGCGACATACATACGGCGGACGCTACATTATTTTATTGAGTAAGTAAAATGGTGCTTGTTACAGTTAGTGAATTGTGCTGTCGTCGTTCGTACCCAGTAGAAAATCTTAGAGCCATTCTTCAACATTTAGCTTTAGGCACTGAGGGTAAGAGGAATGAGCTGGAAAATTGTTTGAAAGATTATGTTAAGGGCGAATTGAAAACGGCAGGCGTAAAAACGATTAATTCTAGTAGGGTAAACAAATATGGGATTGAAGTGCCCGAAGAATTAGTTTCTAGCCATAAGGATAATAGGTCAGATAGTGAATCTAGTGATTTAGCCTTAAATAACGTACTTGAGTTACCGGAGAATGATAAAAACTTGGGTGAGGATGAAAATCGTAAAAACGAGTTTGATGGTTTTGCTGACTTAAGAAACTTGATAAGCGATAACTTCGGAAAATTTGGTGATCATTTCGGGAAAATTAAATGATAAAGTTTCTGGAATCGATAATAAATTCGAAAAGTTAGATGAACAAGTTACTGGAATTGATAATAAATTCGAAAAATTAGACGACAAAGTTGATCAGAAATTCGATGTTTTAACTTCTAGTATTGTTAATCTCGAATCGAATTTTACGAAAAAATTTGCTGATGTAGAAGCTTCTGTAGTAACACTCGAAGTGAAAACACATACGGACGTTTTACGCTTAGAACAAGAAATAAGGCACAGTGAATCACAGGTAGCAGATTTGAGGCACGATTTCAAGAAATTTACGAACATTACGGAAAATAGCGTTGCGAAAAATTCTGAGTATAATAAGGAAATAATAAATGGAATTATAAATGAAGTGCATAGAGTAAGAGCTAAAGTTGATGCGCTAGGTACGTCACGAGAATTGTTTATGGACGGAGCCCATAATAATGTAGCTAATTTTGAATCTATCCGAGAAACGAAGGAATTTGAGCGGAAAATCGGAAAATCTGATAATGGTTCTCAGACTTCAAAAAAGGGAAGGGAAGGAAATGTTCAGTTAGAAAACTTAGTGAAACATCTGGGTCGGAAGATGAGGGTTTGGACGAAGTGAATTCGTTTAAAGTTCCTCGACATTTTGGTCCTTGTGACGGGAATAATGAAGAAATTTTTCTTGACTGGTTAGCAAAAATTGAGAGAACGGGCGAAACTTCCCGGTGGACAGATAGGTACAAATGTTTTATTATCGCAAATCTTGTTGAAAAGCGTGCCGCTTCAGCTTACGATAAGATACTTAAGGCTAAGCGTTTTTCGTGGAACACTTTAAAGCAGACTCTTGTTAGCCATCTTGTTCCTAAGCAGCATTTTGAAAGATTGCAAACTGATCTAAAACGGCTTAATCAAAAGTTTAACGAATCAGTCAGAGATTTTAACATGTCTTTTCGAGAACGCGTTAGAAAAGCTTACGCATCCGAACCGGCAGGTTTTAATGAAAAATTTTTAGTCGAAATCTACATTGACTTGTTGAATAGTGATGAAATTCGTTTGGAAGTTGCACGTCAACATCTGCATACATTAGATGAGGCAATGAATTTTGCTGAAAGTGAATCCTCTTTACGTGAGAGTATAATGCGAAAAAAATCGTTTGCACCTAGGATAGCGATGCTAGAAAATCCTGAACGAAGTTCGGAACAAACAAATAGGTCGTTGAGTAGATTTCCTGTAAGATCTTTTTCTGGAAATAATTCTCAAAGTCAATCACAACCTATTAAGTGTTATTTTTGTCAAGAAGTAGGGCACATAAAAAGAAATTGTCGAAAATTTTTAGCTGGTTCTGGCTTACCGTTTCAACGTAAATCAGCTACGTACGGTTATAAGTTTTGCGTTTTGTGTTCAACTGTGGGGCACGAGGCTGCAGAATGTTCTCGTTCAGCTATGCATTTGCAAGCTACTTCGAGCCAGTCTGCTGGGCAATCATTCATGGTTCCTCCTATGCCTCCTGTGAATCAGAATGCAGTCGTTAATTCAGCGTCTCCTGTTTTTACTAATTCTGAGCTCCCTACTTGCCTTACAATTAGTCGTAAGCGTTTTAGTCATTTAAAGCCGTTGATTAGCTTGATAGTAGGTTCTGCGCATCCTTTTAATGTAACCGTTTTTGTCGATTCTGGTAGTTCTTGCTCTTTAGTACATAGAAGAGTAATTGATGAGCTTTCAAGTAATGGTGAGAAAGTAATAGAAAAACCATCAGACATAAAATCTATTCGATCGATTGATGGTCGTCCAATTAAATTCGATTCTGAGGTAGAACTGTCTTTAAGGTTACCGGACGGAAATCCCCAGACGATTTTTGGCAGTTTCTTGGTAACTGATTTAATGGAATTTGATTTTCTATTAGGCCAAGAAATAATGGATTATTATGATATCTTTGCTCGTATTCATCATAGGCTAGTATCGGTAAAAGGCACTCATGTCTTTTTTATGGATGAAAACATAAAATCTGTCTCTTATAATGCTAAAATAAGTGTCGATAAAACGGTAGTGATTCCACCTAGGCACGTAATGTATTTAGATGGATTTTCTCATTTAGATGCGGAAGGGGACGACGTAATTTTCACCCCTAGTGTTTCGGAAAAAGAACCTAAAATCGGATCTTTATTAACTGAAAGCGTAACTCAAATTGTTAATGGACGGATAAATCTGCATATCGTAAACGTGTTAGATGAACCTGTTAAGCTATTTAAAAATCAGGTCGTAGGGTATATAGAACCATTCATAGAACCACAGCAGGTTACTGAAAGTAAGGAATGTGAGGAAAATAAAGGAACACAAGCAGATACGGTATTAGCTGGAGTTGCGCTTAAGTTGACAGACTCGGTTTTAGCAGAAAGCGAAAAATACGAACTTATCGAATTACTTCGGAAAAATGAAGACGTATTTTTCGAAATTTCTGGTAAACTCGGTAGAACGAATAAAGTTAAGCATAAAATCGACACTGGTAAAAATGATGCTGTGAATCAACCTCTCCGTAGATTTCCAGAAGCCCTGAAAAATGTAGTGGATGGGGAAGTTGAAAAAATGAAATCACAAAATCTGATTCTGCCTTCTCAGAGTCCTTATCGTGCGAATATTGTTTTGGTGCCTAAAAAAGACGGTACACTTAGGCCGTGTGTAGATTTTCGTGCTTTGAATGCTATTACGAAAAAGGACGGGTACCCTATTCCGAGAATTGACGAAACTTTGGATTGTCTCGGTAAAGCTAAATTTTTCACCACTCTTGATTTAGCTTCCGGTTATTGGCAGGTTGAATTAGAAGAAAATAGCCGAGAAAAGACAGCTTTCGGGACCAGGAAGGGCTTATTTGAATTTTCAGTAATGCCTTTTGGGCTATGTAATGCGCCTAGTACTTTTCAAAGGCTAATGGATTTAGTTTTGTCAGGATATCAGTGGGACTTTTGCCTTGTATATCTTGACGATATTATAATATTTTCCGAAACATTTGCCGAACATATTGAGCATTTACAGAAAGTTTTTGATAGAATTCGCGAAGCAGAATTTGACGCTTAAAATCGCTAAGTGTAAATTCGGACGTCAAAAAGTATCGTTTCTCGGGCACATTGTTTCGAAAGATGGTATTCAAGCTGATCCAAAAAAGGTAGAAAGTATTCAAAATTGGCCTGTTCCGAAAAATAAGCAAGACGTTGCTAGTTTCTTAGGTCTTTGCAGTTATTATCGGCGATTCTCGCAGAATTTTTCTGAAAAAGCGACTCCATTGTTAGACGTAAGTAAGCCTAAGGGTAAACCATTTAGTTGGGGTATGGAGCAACAAGGATCATTCGAGCGATTAAAGCAAGACGCTATGAATTATCCGATTCTAAGGTATCCCGATTTCAATAAAACTTTCATTGTTTATACGGATGCGTGCGAAAACGGTCTTGGTGCGGTTTTAGGGCAAAAAGATGAGACAGGTGAGTGGGTTATCTGTTATGCCAGTAGAGTTTTAACTGACGCCGAAAAAAGTACCACATAAACGACAAGGAAATTCTGTGCGTTTTTTGGGCAGTACATAAAGTATTCAGACCGTATTTGTATGGTAGATCTTTTGAGCTCGTCACTGATAGTTCAGCTGTTTTCTGGTTTAAAAGCTTAAAAGACGGAAATGCTCGTATCATGCGTTGGCAGGATACTTTAGCTTCTTATAATTTCACGGTTACTCAGCGTAAAAGTAAAAATCACGGAAATGCTGATGGTCTTTCGAGAAAAGCTGACATAGGGAATTTGTCTGAAATACCAGAAAATAGTGAGATTGGCATAGCTTGTCTAGAATCCGACGTGATTATAAATCTAGAGGAGAATATTCCCTCCTGGAAAACCGAACAAGCGAATGATCCATTTTGTTCAAAACTTTTGGAGTTTTTGGCCAAAAATACACTACCAAATGACGTAGAAAAATCCCATGAAATCCAAGTTTTAGCGCGGGATTTTGTGATGGATGAAAATGGGCAATTGTATCGCATTCTGGAAAACGTTGGGCAAAAACTTTTCTACCAGTTAGTCGTTCCAGAATCTAAAAAGAAAGATGTATTATGGTTCTATCATAATTCTAAATTTGCAGCTCATTTAGGTGCGATAAAAACGTATCGTAAGATTATTTGTAAGTATTGGTGGCCTTGCGTAGCTAAAGATGTAAATGAATGGGTAAAAACTTGTAAAAACTGTCAGCAGATTAAGCTTTTACCGAAAAAGGCACCTTTACAAAATATTGAAATCGGTAATGTCTTTAGTCGTATTGCTATTGATATTGCGCAATTACCATTAACTTTAGAAGGGAATAAATACGTAATAGTTTGTACGGAATATGCAACTCGTTGGGTGATAGCTAAGGCAGTTCCCACCATGACCGCAGAAACAGTTGCTAAATTTATATTGAATGAAGTAATTTGCCAACACGGCGTTCCGTCTAATATTCTCACGGATCAGGGATCGCAATTTACTTCGGAAGTTGTAATGAATCTGTGTCGACTTTTGGAAATCTCGCAATCTTTTACAACCCCAAATCATCCCCAAGCTGATGGCTTATGTGAGCGATTCAATAGAACGCTATTTCAAATGCTAGCAGCTTGTGGAGCGGAATATAGTTGCGAATGGGATGCTCTCTTATCATTTGTTGTTCTGGCATATAATACAGCACAGCATTCGTCTTCTAATGAATCGCCTTTTGAGTTATTGTACGGGAGAGAGCCTGTTTTTCCGTTTGATCTCAAATCGCATAGGGAGGTGGATCCTGATTTTGTTGGACCCATGCATGCTGACGTTATTAGACAACGTTTGATAGTAGCTAGAAAAATTGCACTTGATCATTTGAATAAGGCTCAAAATCGACAAAAATTGCAGTATGATAAGAACGTTTCTCATGTAACATTTGAAAACGGGCAGAAAGTTTGGCTTTGGAACACTTTAAGACCAAAAGGTGTGCGTGGAAAATTAGTACCAAAATGGGTTGGTCCCTATGTAATCGTAAGACGCGAAAGTAACGTAAACTACAGAATAAGACCGTTGCATGTACGTGGACCCGAAAAAGTAGTGCATTTTAATCTTTTGCAAAAATTTTCGGAACCTAATCAGTCTGAAAATGTGATACAAAATGACGTACCTAAGAAAATTAATAAGGCGCAGCACCTGAATTTGCCTAATCAAGGAGAACTAGTAGTGGTTAAGCCCCGTAGACTACCATATTGTCCAGCTATTGTTTTAAATAATGCTGAATTGCCTCAAAAAGAAAGGCGAGAAAATGAAATTGTTGTAAGGGTTTTAGGAAGCAATTTAATCACGTCTGTTGATTTTAATCATGTTTTCGAATATAACGCTGATAGTGACTCGAAGTTAGAAGCCCTTGCACGAACCAGGTTGGCTAGATTAGCCTTAGAGGAAGTTAGAAGTCTCGTACAACAGTAAATTTTTATAATTTTAATTTATAGCATTTTTTTGTTCAATTGTGTTTGTTCGTAATAGTGATTTAATAACACGTATTGAACTAATTCGAGTTTCATTGTAGAATGTATAAGAATTTGGAATCTTGTCGAATAGCTTGTGGTTTTGGGGATAAAGATTGGCCACAGAGACGCGTCATAGCAGTAGCAGATGAACGGAGTGACGCGAAGGCAACAAATTTGAAAGAATTTCGGCTGATGCTTGGTCCAGCGTATTCAGTAGCCGATATTGCACCAAAAATTACCGTGAGAGAAGGTGAGCTTTATATAATTTTGAATGCAGATCAAATTGCAAGCTTACCTGAAATATCTTGGTTAATTTCGAAATATATTAAATGGTTCGAAATTAAGCGGAAATTCTTCAATTATGATGCACCAGATTGGTCACCATATTTATACGCAGCTTTTCGGTTTATTATTAGAAAGCTTAAGTATTATTTAGAAAGGCGAAAAATGGTGCACCACTTGGCGGATTTGACTAAAGTAATACGCAAAAAATGCGATGTTATAATATCTCACGCTAGAATTTCGTCTCGTAGGAAAAATGGGATAAGACAAAAATGGAAAAGGGGAGGAAAGGCAGGTGAACATAAGCGGTTAATAAGATATAAAGAACGTTTATTAAGAATGCGTAAGTATGGATATAAGATAAATATTCCGAAAACGCCTAGGTTGTCGTCTAAAATTCGTTTAGCAATAGGCCGTAAGAAATTGTCAGATTGGAAAATAAAATCTAGAATAGAGTTTGATAAAATAGAAAAGCGGTATCTCGTACCTAAGTTTAAAGGTCGAAAATGTCGGAATAGCGTAACTCATAAATGGTCATTTTTACGTAAAAGTTGCCGATATGCGTTTAGTCCGAAAAGTATTTCTTGGAAATATTGTTCTGGATATTTTCGTGCTTCGGAAAATGCTAATAACTATGAAATAGCATGTTTTCAGCGTTGGCAGTATTTGTCTAGGCTGCGTAACAATTTTGTGAGAAACTCTAGGAAATTTTTAAGGCGGTTACCATATGAAAAGCGTATTGTGTCAGTTTCAGTTAAGAAAATGTTAAAAGCTCGTCAAATTCTTTTATCTAAGATAAGTAATTTTGAACACTATTAGGGTGCCCAGATGTACTGATTTTATCAGGATTGTACTGATTTTTAGAAGCTCGTCCTGATCCTAGAAATGTCCTGATTTTGTCCTGAAATTGAGTTCCCGTCTTGATTTGTCCCGAACTTTTTAAAAATTTTAAGATAATAACGCTGAGCGTTAAATAAAATATGTTGCGCTCAGTTAATTACTGTAAACAAGATTGCTCTGTTCATTAAAGCTGACCAAATCACATAAAAATTTAAACCGCACTATTAACCGCTCTGGTCAGAAATTAAATATGAAAAATTTATTTGTTAATGAAACAAATGACTTACACTCATTACTGGAAGCTTCTTCTGATGAATTTAATAATTTTTGATTGATAAAAATGGTCCACTTTGTTTAAAACTAGAGCTGTGCCGGGGCCGCCTTTTTTGCCGGGGTCGGGGCCGGGGCCTGGCCGGGGCCAATAATAGCGTGCTTTACCATGCTCATAGTACGACCCTGCCCTACCCCTTATATGTACCTATGCATATATTCTTGTTTGTAGATATGCACGTCAAGCGTTAATATTTGTTGGGATTACAAGATATAACAGAACATGGGCATGGGGGGATCTAGACCCCCAAGAATTCACATTCTCCCCCCCCAAAAAAATCCGCTAGACCCCCCAGAAATTGATTTTCAGAATTTTTTGTTTTTCTGCGGTTTTTTGATGCTAATGGATAGCTCTCATTGAGAAACGCGAGAAAACTGTGTTTTTTCGCTCTATCATATATTATCAGGCACTTTTTTGACTACCCCTAAAATTTCTGAGCTGCCCATGTATGGATTTAACTCCTCTGACTTGGATGCGTTTTTCAATGTGCTTTACTTTGCACTTTTTTAGGCTTATTATTCTATTTGTTCTGATAGACGTAGCTGTCTGCTACCAAGCAAGCTGGAAATGCTCGTCTATATGAATTGCAATTTAAAAATATGTCAATTTTGATTATTAACTAGAAATTCGCACCAATCTGACATAGTGAAATAAAGATTTGAATTAGCAAGATCTGTGGTTTGCTTGAAATTGAGTTTGAAGGTAAATCTGCCCAGAACATTATCAATTTTCTACATTATAATCAACTCTAACATGCTCGGCCCCTCTGCCGGGGCCAGCCTGCCGGCCCGGGGCCGGGCCTAGGCCCCGGCTTGCCGGGGCTGGGGCGAGCCTGGCCCCGGCACAGCTCTAATATATATATATATATAATAATATATATATATATATATATATATATATATATATATATATATATATATATATATATATATATATATATATATATATATATATATATATATATATATATATATATATATATATATATATATATATATATATATATATATACATAGGCGTAGACAGGGGGCGGCCGCCCCCCCTTAGCCCAAAAATAATTTTGGAAAGGTAAGGAAATGCATGAAAATTGGCATCATTTTATCGAAAATTCTCAAAATTTTCGGCGCTTCACGCCGTAGAATCATTATTTTCGTTCATTTAGGCCCAAGCGCGGCCAAAAAAACGTCATTTTTTATAGCTTATTAGGAGAAAATAAAAATTTTTCGGAAAAATTGAATATTATGAGCTCAACGGATAGAGCATGTTCGCAAACGTCAGAAAATGCACTTTATTTGGCGCCCCGGCGACCATATCCCTAAATATAGGGTCACCAAATTTTGGACCGCCCCCTTAGAAAAATCCTGCCTACGCCCCTGTATATATATATATATATATATATATATATATATATATATATATATATATATATATATATATATATATATATATATATATATATATATATATATATATATATATATATATATATATATATATATATATATATATATATATATATATATATATATATATATTAGGGATGCAGCGGATACCCGCACCCGCACCCGCCCCCGCTATTCCCAAATTTTTCTACCCGCACCCGCTAAAAATATTATGATAAAACAGCAGGTGGCGGATAATAATAATTAGAATTTACGAAAAGACAAAACGATTCTGTGGCAGTGGCACGTTAATGAAAAAACCAAAATGTATAACAGTGTGTTCTAACGTACCAGTACAAATTGGAAAAGCGAACATCTACTTGTAATGAGTCATATTTTTAGGTACCCTCTGGACTGCAGATACATGTTCAAGCTCTCTTATGTTTAATTCCAATTATGCGAATTACGGTTTTTAAAAAGAGAAGGGCCTAGGTGCCAGTCTTTACATGCATCAGTTCAACCACTCTAGCGTGCGTAGAGATATTATGCAGCAATGTATTGTACATTGCTTTTTTAAGACGATGTAGGACGTTTTGGCACTGCCGTTTTGGCGCCATACTCGTTGTAATATTATTAATTATTTACATTTAATTTATGATTAAAGTATAATACAGATTCTGAAAGCTCATTCAATTCTCTGCGTGATGGTACAAATTACTTTTAAAATATCTTTAACTTTAATGAGATAATTAAACGCATCTAAAAATACACTGGATTTTCTACAGTTTTTCAGTCGTACACAAATGAATACTCGTCGATTCAGAATATATAATTTACTTGAAAATTGCTTCAAAATTAATGTACTTAGAATATTTTTTAAGTTGCTGGCGCGAAAATGTCGTAGACCCTTTTTAAGAAGAGAATGACAACAACAAGTGTCTAAACATTGTATTCTGCAAAGTGCAAATATATTACTCATATTGGTCAATGGTTCAATCATTGACAATTTACTTATCTTTAGTTTGCAAATTTAATTCATTGAGAGAGTAGTCTGCAAAGAAAAAGACAATCAGCTGGAAGATTAATATGAATTTTGCACACAGTAAATAACTGCATTAAGCGGACAAAAAAATGGAGCATTTTTAGCCCTATTTATATTATGCTATATCTCACTGCTAAACCCGCCACCCGCCACCCGTACCCGCTATTTTTAAGGTGCGAACACCCGCACCCGCTAAAGCAAAATTTTGGTACCGCACCCGCACCCGCACCCGCTATTCCAAAAAAATGTGCACCCGCTGCATCCCTTATAATATATATATATATATATATATATATATATATATATATATATATATATATATATATATATATATATATATATATATATATATATATATATATATATATATATATATATATATATATATATATATATATATATATATATATATATATATATATATATATATATACAGGGGCGTAACCAGGGGGGGGCGGGGGCCGCACCCCCGAAATGGAAAAATAATTTTTTAAAAGCAAAGGGGGACCCTTTGCTTTTTTCTTCCAGTGAAGTGGAAACGGATTGTGGACAGCCATAATGCGTTTTCAGCACACTTTTAGCTTCTAAACTCAAAATTTTCCGGCGCTTCGCGCCGGATTTCTCATGTTCTGTTTTTTCTTACTTTAGAAGCCCAGATTTTACTTAAAAATAACGAATTTGTCAAAAATTTTCGGCGCTTTGCGCCGGATTTCTTATGTTCTATGTTTTTCTTACCTTAGAAGCCCAGATTTTACTTAAAATAACGAATTCGTCAAAATTTTCGGCGCTTCGCGCCGAATTTCTTGTGTTCTATCTTTTTTTCTAACCTTAAAGCCCAGATTTTACTTAAAAATAACGAATTTGTCAAAAATTTTCGGCGCTTCGCGCCGGATTTCTTATGTTCTATGTTTTTTCTTACCTTAGAAGCCCAGATTTTACTTAAAAATGGCGAATTTGTCAAAATTTTCGGCGCTTCGCGCCGATTTATTATGTTCTGAATTAGTTTTCTTAACAAAACTGCAAATTTAAATGCAAAGAAAAGAATTTCGAAATGTTTTGTAGTCAAGCTTTAATTTGATATTGAGAAATTAGTCATACCGATAGGTTAAAAGATAGATTTTTTATATCCAAATTTGAAATAAAGCAAGAAAATTTTTGAATTTTTTTTAAATTTTTTACTTCACCATAATATAGATCTTGTCGAGAAACGCTCAAAAATGCCATTATTTTCGCGTATCTCCTAATGGTTCCCGAGATATAGGACTTCAAAAATTTTGGGCCCCCCCCGAAATAAAATCCTGTTTACGCCCCTGTATATATATATATTATATATATAATATATATATATATATATATATATATATATATATATATATATATATATATATATATATATATATATATATATATATATATATATATATATATATATATATATATATATATATATATATATATATATGTATATATATATATATATATATATATATATATATATATATATATATATATATATATATATATATAACTAGCAAAGAAAAATGCTCCGATGGAACAAAAAAGATGAATATACTTGGAATTGTGGATTATTATGGATGTAAAAGGAGGGGACTAGGAAAAATCTACCTAAAGTCGGAAAATCTGCTAAAAATCACACTTTCTCTAAGCAACGCAAAAAATCGATGTATATTCTGCGGCCAACAGATTAAAATAAATATTAAACCATAACAATGATTGAAACAGCAGCACGTTAGCTATGCAGTAGCTATGGAAATGATATTAAGTAAAGTAACAGTCTTCCAAGCCAATTGAATGAAATAGCAAACATCGAAGACAAGTGAAGACATGGTTGGTTTAAAACAGTAGGAAACGCGTAAGTTGACTTGAAACAGACTTAATGTAGATACACTAGCATGCCCGAAACGATTGTGTGCACTAATCAATCGGCTCCTGCTTTGCTTGCTATAATGCTCATAAAATAAAACAACTTTAAATACAATACCTCTTAGTTTTCTATCAATCAGGTGCCAGCAATTTAAAAAAGTAACCTTGATAGATTTCGTTTATACACTCTTATCTGAAACTTCGAACATTATTTAAAAAATACACTTTTTTAGAGGCCGCAGAATATACATCGATTTTTTGCGTTGCTTAGAGAAAGTGTGATTTTTAGCAGATTTTCCGACTTTAGGTAGATTTTTCCTAGTCCCCTCCTTTTACATCCATAATAATCCACAATTCCAAGTATATTCATCTTTTTTGTTCCATCGGAGCATTTTTCTTTGCTAGTACACTACTTTTAATTAGCGTGATTTGAGTACATCAGTCAGTAAACACAATCAGTAACATGCCACAATAATGACAACAGTCCAAGAACGCGGAAAACAATATTGTTCTTAACGTCAGCATTATCCTTTTTAAACAAGACAACCTTATTGACACCATCCATTTTCAAATTAAAACTGCATTAAGTTATTTCTTCTTAATGTGCAGTTCACTTATAATCAAGCACAAAAATTTAACCAACGAATTCACATTGCAAATCCTCACTCAATCAATACACAAGCACAATGTGTTGTGACTTTTGAAATTGAAAACGCCCAATTTTCAATTTTCAAATTGAAAATTGGATTAATTTTCAAATTGAAAATTGGGTGTTTGAATTTGCGATAAAGAAAATAATCAAAAGATAGTCACTTGGTTTATTTAAGCCGAGTAATAAAATAACGACCGTCCACCAATTCCAAACTAAACGCGACTAATCTGATCACTATGAAAAAGTTTTGAAAAATGAGCTTGCTAAGCGAGAGTTGTAAACCAAGAGAAACTTAAAGTTAAAACCTACCATTAAATTATTAAGAGAATTATAAAAGATTTTAAACTTCAAGAAAATGGAAAAGGCGGGATGTTGGTAAATTAGAAGGCAAAGTTTTTCGGCAAAAATTCAAAAACTTCACGCAAATATCAAATGTAAGGAACACTAACTCTTTGATTTGGTAGTAGAATAAATTTGTAGTATAGACTACATATTAACAACAAATGAATAGTGCAAACTTTACACAACTACTAGGTGTAGAGAATACTAACAGTTTACGGCTTATTAATGTACATGATTACAATAAAGCTGCATATCTTTCACGACTTCTGTGCACAGTAGTGTGATTGCTGGTTCATTTTAAACCACTTTTGCAGGCAATTTACATCAATTAAACGATAGCTCTCCATGTGCAAGATTTTGTGAAACATATTATAAACACGGCTAAGAAAGATTTAACTTTAATGCAACCCATTTAAGACAAAATTACATCTCTTCAATGATCTAAGGACACTCGAACATAATTTTTAAATCACTTTAGATTACTTTTGAGGGTAAACAAACTCACTTAGTTGATGTCTCACATATGAATCCTTGAAAATTTCTTGACTTCAGTTACAAAGTCTCTGCAAGTCTATCGAATTAAGGTTAACACGTAACGTAAACTTTACACAAACACATAGCGTAAAGAATATTTTAGTCGGATTCGTAATTTTGATATTGCTCCGATATTTCTTTCAACATTTATGGAAAAATGAGTCTCCATAGTGTTTTAAAGACAATAAACATTAGGTTTAAACCACTTTGCAATACTGCTGAGTGTAAGCAAGCGCGCCCAACTGACGTATATATTTCATTCCCTGTAAATTTTTATATCAGGAAAAAATTTCGGTTTTTGCAATGCTCTAGAACAAAGGCTAAATGCAGTGTAAAAAATTACTCGGATATTATGATCAACATTCATGAAAAAATTATGTCTCTACAATGGTCTGAGGACATATAAACAATGAGTGTAAACTACTTTACATCACTGTTGGATGTAAACAAACGCGCCTACGTGACGTCTCACATTTGATCCTTTGAAAACTTCTAGACTCCAAGAAAAAATTAGGTTTCTGGAATGCTCAAAAACGAAGATAAATACATATGTAGTGTAAACTTCATGTAAACACCTAGTGTAAAGAAGATTTTAGTCAGATTCGTAATTTTGATATTGTTCCGATATTACGATTAATATTTATGAAAAAATTAAGTCTACATAATGTTCTATGGGCAAACTAACAATTGGTGTAAACTACTTTACAACACCGTAGAGTGTAAACATATGCGCCAGACTGGCATATCAAATTTGGTTCCTGGTCCATTTCTAGACTTGATAAACGTGTCCCTGACTCGTAACCGGAGAAGCAGGTAGAAAAAACAAGACAGAAACGCATTTTAAACTCCAAATTTTTGACTTTACACTCGCTAAATATTAATGTATAGACAATTTGCTTTGACATGCACCCGATATAAAGCACTTTATTTTTATTCTATTAGACTTATCCCGACTTCTGGACGGAGAAAGTGGCGAACAAAAAACGCAACAAAAACGCATTTTCCATCATTTAGAACACTGTAAACTTTAAAATTCCGTACCGAACTCCCCATTGAGTTTAAAGAAATTCGGTTTGGTACAATTTGTAGCTTTTAAATCGTAGTACATTCCTGTGTGCCAAAATTCTGTTGCAAAAATTATTTGGCATGATTTATCAATCAAACTTCGGAAAAAACGTGTTTTTTCGCCCATTTTTACCTCTGATTTCGAACTTTACACCCCCATAAATAAATCAATATTGCGTTTTTTTAAATGCGGTTTGCTGCGATGTTTAGCCCCTGTGAGGCACTTTATTAATGCTGTCTTCGATTTGCACTGACTCATAAGCGGAAAAATTTGGCAGAGAAATCTTAGTTAAAATCCGTTTTTTTACACCATCCACTAGAGTGTAAACTTTAAACCCCAGGATCTAACTCACCATAGAGCATAGAAGACTTTGCTTATATGCAGAATGTAGCCCTTGATCCGCTCTACATTTCTGTCAGAAAACATTTTAAAAACCTCATAACCGGAGTTAGTATCGGACATAGGAAGGTTGAAAACTCGACCAAAAAGTGCTTTTTCACCCCCAGATTTTCGCACTCTTTACACTGCCGTTCGATAAATAATGCGAATTTCAAAAAACAAAAAAAGTGTCATCTGTAGAATTCATCCCTCTATTATCCTATTCTGTTCAATCCTTCGAGTCATCAATACTCAGTTGTCCACATGCCGCAGTAAAAAGGTCCCAAAATTTGTCCTATGTTATAACGTTACACAAAAACTTTACACCTTCTTTACACAGTCAATTTTGAGTTTCAAGAAAAACAAAAAAACACGGGCAGCGAATTTTTTTATTATCTTTCTTTTAAAAAAACCGCACCTTCCAGAAGTGTCCCGTTATAGCTGTAGGGGGGGTGCCCAGGTGTTGGGGGTACCCAAGTATATTATAGGTACGCGCTAACGCGCTACCTATGATATATATATATATATATATATATATATATATATATATATATATATATATATATATATATATATATATATATATATATATATATATATATATATATATATATATATATATATATATATATATATATATATATATATATATATACAAAACTAACAGGGGATCCCTCCCCACCCAGAGTTGATCAACCAACCATCCCCCTTTTTCAGAAATATTTTACCACTCCCCCAAATTTTGGGTTTATTGCGTTTTTGCCGCTTTTTTGCATTTTTGGGTCCGTATCAGAAGAAAATTTAGCGGTCAGAATCAACTACGTTTTATACAACTGCGTTAAACACTTCAGAAACCGTTTTAAATAGTTAATAAATAGTGTTTCAATTTATTTAATAGCATAAAGCGTTGAAAAATCAAGCATTTTATGCTGTGGTACATAAATTCACTATATAGTCCGAAATTCTGATTCTATGAAAATTTTAGGCTGTAATTATTTGCAGTCAACTGCAAAATAATGTAACACACTATGTAATATTATTTGCAGTCAAAAACCAGCGGCCTAGACTGCAAATAATATCACACAATGTGCTAAATTACTTGCAGTCTAGGCCTGCTGGTTTTGACTGCAAATAAGATTATCACTGTGCTCGAACTTATTTGCAGTCTAGGCTGCTGGTTTTTGACTGCAAATAATATTACACTCTTAATGTACTAAATTATTTGCAGTTGACTGCAAATAATTAATGCCAGAAATTTTACCTTTGTCAACTCCAAATAAATCGCCGACAATATGCTGGAAACAATTAGAAGACAGATCTCGCAAAGTCATACAAACTTGCTGCAACGGGGGAATGGCACAATTTTGATTTGTTGGCCTTTCAAGATCATTTTGGAGAAAATCAGTTAATTCCATTATGTTTCCAGCCATAAAGCGATATCTATTGTAGATTTTGTCATCCAAAAATCCATTGAATTGATTCAACAGGTCACAGATTCTACGCACTCGCCTTAATTCATTATGCTCCTCATCCAATCCATCGTAAATTAAAATTTGTTGTAGCATTGTCCAAAAAATTTAGACTAATGTATGCTAAACAACAAAACAGTTTTATGCATACAACGTGAATTTTAATGATTTGTAAATGAAAAAACTAACGATTTATTTGGAAGTTGATGAAAAGGTTAGAAGAAAGTATTCAATATAAACATCGAAGCACAAAGGACACGGCAAACGACAAATGCAGGAGACTTAATAGTAAATTAGTCATTTACTCCCTCAAGAAATGGCCGGTATCAAATGTACAAGCCCATAAGGGAAGTGCAAAAGGAAAATTCTTTTTCGCTAAAATGATAAGAAATAGTCATACATAATAATTAAAAATCGCAATTTTGAGCAAGTACACAAAAATCACCAAAAACTATTTACAAACTATTTTTTAGACATTATTAACCTATTTTTACGAATTTTGCTCCAGCAATCTCAAAAAATAAACATCACAATAGCCTCATAAGTATAACGGCGCAAAGCGTCAAAAATTTGACACTTTTGAGCCAATAGATAGCTAGAAACGCTTGAAAAAGAACCTTTTTGGCGAATTTCTAGGGGGTAAAAAATTTCTGCGGGAGGATGAAAATTTTTCTGGGGAGGGGTGAAACCCTCCCCAAGATCATGTATGGTGCCAGACATGGGCTAAGCCTGAGATAAATGGGGCAAAATTGCTCCGCTTGCTGCTAATTTTTGCCCCATTTACTCGAGGCTTAGCCCATGCGCTGGCACCAATGTGAATGCACATAACTAAGCCTAAGCCTAGGACATTGCTAATAACAACCAGTGAATGTTTACAACCCCCGCATTAGCTCAGGCCTATTTCTTGCCTGATATCAATAGGCATCCGTAAGCAGCATCCAAGAGTTATTTAGTCAAAGTACAACCATAAGAGGCTTTCTATCCAAATTGGAAAAGATAAAAATGTCAAAATTAAAAAAAATTAAATTAGAATTTTTCGAAAACTGGTGGTCTGCGATCAATATGGATATCATCTTTGTGATCAGCGTAATTGACCGTATTTTATCAAATTTTGATAAAATTTGAAAAATTTTTCCGTACCTCCTAAACTGCAAAAGTGCCAGTTGGACGTCCTTCCCCCAATGCCAGAAATTTTACTACCCCCCCCCCGATTTTTGGGAAATATCAGCGTTTTTTGGCCATTTTTAGATACTTTTTTGCCATTTTTGGCCAAAAATTGGAAGTCAGTTAACCCCCCCCCTAAAAATGGACGGGGACCCGCACCCAAAATTTTGAGCCGTTACATGTATGATTAGTCTGCTGGTTTTGGAACAATGCTACAAAATAAAAATCTGACGTGAATTTTTCGGGAAATTAAACCCACGACTTTTCCTTTATTCATGAATACGCCACGGTCTTACAAAGATCCAACAGACAAATTCGAATATCAAGGAAACCATTTTTTCACTGCCCGAATCATTTTGCTCTTCTCTTCTGATATCTCCCAAATTACATAACATAGGTCAGAAAATGGCATTTATAGGCCATTTTTAGTGCTTAGTTATATTTGAGCAAGATCATTTAATCATGAATCCGACTCTTTTAAGAGCCCACAGTGAATTTTTTCATTATTCGTTTCCAGCGATACAAAAATTCTTATTCCTGAAGCAGGAAATAGCTTAAAATCTTCCGCATTTGCATGTGATCAATGCTCATGTCAAAAAAAAGATGGTAGCAAGTAGCCCTCCCTGCCCCGGAGTCGCCAGCCCAGCCACACTTTCCGCTCAAAGGAACCTCGCGAGGCTCCCTATGCAAAAGTGACACTTTGCCACGACTAAAGTGACACTTTGACAGTAAAGTGCGCTTGGTGCAACTGGCGTCACTTTGCCAAAGTGACACTTTCATTTTCAAAGTGACACTTTTATGAAGGGCACTTTGTGCAACGCACTTTACACTGCCAAAGTGTCACTTTGCTCTAAAGTGTCCCTTTGAGCACAAAGTGAGCTTTGTGCAACCGGGCCAAGGCCTCCTGTCGTTTTTAAGTAAGTTTCAGGCATTCAGCTCAACTAATCAAGTTCTCTGTAGACAATTAATACATATGCTTGCTACAGCTGAGTAAGTTGCTGTGCGTGTATTGTCAAAAAAGTGGAAATGCATACAGTATGTAGACATGAGATAAAGTACTAGATGGCCGGACAAAAACCCGTCCTATTACTGTTGTGCCTAACGAGTGCACTAAGACATATTATACATGTACAAATAAAGAAGATCATTATTCACATAAAACAAAAGACCAGCGATTCCTTCGCCTACTGCCAATTGCTAACGTCCCTATTGGAGACGAGCTGTGGTCACGGTCGAATATCCAATATGTGCCAAAATATGCATAGAAATGCAGGTGCGACTGAATATGTGCAAGAATACAAAAGTGTTCCCTTTGCATTTCCACCATTCTAGTAACAAACGTCCGCATTTGCTTTAGGCTCTGGCGGTGGCGTAGGTAATGCAGGCATGGAGTGCCGCGTGTGCAGAAGAAACAAACTGCCCCAATTGATGAGCCGAGGACACACCTGACGCATTAAAGGAACAATAGGGTTGGGTATTATTAATGTGAATATGCTCCCTTTGTTTTGTTGCAATGTGCTCAATTAGAATATCTGGGTATGCTATGTCAGTAGTAAGCTGTGAGGTCTGGCTCGCACTACATCATAGTGCACCTGCATACTTTTGTGCCTGCTTTGTAAAGCAGGGCATTATAGCTGCACGTCAAGCCAATGCCAGGGGGTGTAGAGCAGGGGTCGCTAAATTGCTTATTGGGCTCATGCTCAGTGGGGTGATTATTCAATTGGGCTCATCATTCAAGTGACATCACCCCTCAAGCAACCTACATATAATTTGAATCGCGCTTTTGATATGCCTATTTTAAGGTACATAACTGCTTTTGACTGCACATAATAACTTACGCCATGAAGAATTAAGCAATAGGATGGTACCTACTTATAAAATGTTTTGAAGAGTTACACAGTATTGTAAAGATAGGTGCTAATGGGCTTTTGATAAAAACCGGACTATTATACTACGAACGTACTATTGTACTATTGAATAGTGCTACTACTACTATACTAGGACGTAATACACATGTTTAGGCTACACAGTATTAATGTACATACATACTACAAACGTACGATATACTATTGAACAGTGTACTACTACTATACTAGGACGTAATACACACATGTTTAGGCTACAAAGTATTAATGTACAACTTATGAACAAAATTGTTAGAGAGCTCCAATTTGCATAGCTCCTCCAGGAGCTCTCTGGCGAAAAAGCCAGAAGCTGGAATCCTTTTTTCTACTGGTGCGGCTTGCTAGCGATTAAGAATTCACCCGCTACTTCATCAAGATGTAATAAGCAACATAACGTGGTAGTAGCATAGACAGTCCGGTTTCTCTTGAATGTATGTCCATGTCTGATCATCAGGTTGCATCCTGAGATTCAATATTTTTTCCTGCATGTGCAGTTTAAGTATTCAACACATGAGTGTACTGATTGAAGGATAGTTGATTTATTCTATCAATAATCTAATACTGCTGACTTTAATATTTCTTCTTGAGTCATCAATGCAATATACCTTTTTGCAGCGGAACAGCTCATGGCTCTCTCCTTTGAACTCTTCTTTTAGCAGACCACAACTTTGTTTAGTGGCTTTTGGTGTACATTTCATTTTCACACAATTTGCGAATTTTAGTACATTTAAGCATATAACTTTTGATCAACTGGTATCATTCTGTAGCTTTTGATGTTTTCAAGCTATTATTCTGTGAGTTTCTGACATTTCAAAATTTTTTCAGTAAATAGCTAGAAAATTTAAGGTTCTTTCTAATGAGCTATGTCCTAATGTTCTAAATCCTTCTAATTCATTCAGGAAAGTTCAAAAACTTCAAAATTATTCATTGTATTGTGAAGATGAATGTGTCATGAACACCTCCATGTATTTCCGCAAACTTACCACTGAGTTCAGGTATCACATAATCTAACTAAATTTTGATAGTGCCATGTATGCTGTCAGTGTTTGTCTGCACACATTGATAAACCAAAAATGTCAAAACATTTCAACAGCCCATCATAAGAGAAGTTCAACATTTGGAGTTCTGCCTAATTATATACTTAAAGGCCTATAATTATTAGTAAATCTAGAAATATTTCTGTCTTCAAAATATGCACTTCATAACAGTTCACGTTGTTTCACACAATTTGAGAATTTTTAGTTACATTTGAGCGCTTAACCTCTGATCTGACGCTGGGTATTTGTTAATAAAATAAATACAATAAATGATCACAATTCATTTCAAAGCTTGCTCAAAAAATAGTCCATGTTTCTCCCAACCTCCAGACGTTACCAAGAGGGTCCCACTCACACACCTAGACTTGCCAAGGTCTCAGATCAAAAATCTAGTCATTTGGAAAATAACACTTAAAAATGAATAAATAACACATGTTCTGGTATTGCCAGGGGGCATACAGAATTTCAAAAATGTCATTAGGTTTGCACGAAACTGAAAACCACAATTGAAAAAAACTGTCTTTGAACATTCAAAAATGTATAAGATACACAATCATGCGTGAGCAGCAAGAAATTCTGAAGTTAAGATTTGCCAGAGATCAAAAATGGCCTTAAAACGATGGTATCAGTGATAAAAACAGCCTGACATTCTCAATAAACTTATCCATTGGCATCAAAAAATTCACGAAAAAACGAGAAAAATACCACCCATTAAGATTCTGAAAGTATTTTGATTTCTGGGGGGCAGCACAGTTTCTGGTATACCCCCTATTACAAGTGTGAATTACAATCTGCAACATGGGTAACTTCATATCACAAAATCATGAGAATCAAGCTTTTCTAACAACACATAGGTCAATACATTGTCTTTCTCTCAGTAAAACACGCATTGCAGTAAAAAGAGGGTACTAAGAAAGCTTGCCACATAGAGAACTGCCGGCCCTTTACAGCAAACTGCAAAAAACAGAGCAACTGGATCACTGGATCTGGAGGCTTGTTAAAAGTAGAGGTTGACAAAACATGCCTACAGTGTGAGAGTCAGTCAAAGCTGATGAGCCTGCTCACCATCAAATAACTCGTTTCAGTGAAGTGGGGTTTGTTTGAGATGAACTCAAGAGCCACTGGGACGAGTTTGTGATGAAGCTGAGTGTCTAGATAGACATTTTTGGAATGAAAGTATTTTGCAAAAAAAGTATAGCCTAACATGCCTACAGTAGCATACTAGAGCTCAAAAAAGTGTGCTTAACACTTATTTACTAAAGTATACAGGTTAAGTTTCATATTTTGAAAAGCATACAATACTTTTGACATTTTTGTGCCCTGAATTTCATCCGTTTTGTTTTCGTGTTTCTAGAATAAGTTCGATCCTGCAATTTTAATTTAAATTTTTCTTCCAATATAGCTGCCCTCATGCATAGGTATGCATTGCACTCGCTACTTATTTTCATATTTTCAAATGTTTAGTCACATTTTAGAAAGCCTCAAAAGCTCGTTTGAATGATATACTATTTGTTTTGATTTTACTAAAGAAATCCAGTTTTTTCAGCATTAAACTTAATTGTAGAGAAGGCTGTCATGTTGCAGCTTTTTAGTGTTTTCAATTATTATTCTGTCTCAAGTTTTTAACATATTGTAAGCCTATGAAACTTTTGCAGTAAATAGCTAGAAAGGCTGATGTTCTTTCTCAGCGAGCTATGTCTCATGTTCTGAATCCTTCTAGTTCATTCAGGAAAGTTCAAAAACCTCAAAATTATTCATTGTATTGCTAGAAGCTGCATGAGTTTTTAATATAAATTTAACTTTCGTGATGTATGGGCTAAGAACCACATGTGGGCGTTCGTAGAGGGAGTTCTGGGGGTGTATGTACACCTCCTTAGAGAGTTGAAATAACCCACAGAAGTCTCAAATACCCCCCCCGAATTCAAATTTTGAAAATTTTTGTGTTTTAACGATTTTTTGATGCCATTGAGTAAATGCTCAATGCTGTGAAACGTGCAATAGGTGTTTTTTTACCATATGACCAATTTTGAGACCATTTTTTGACCTTTTGAAAATTTTCCTCTACCCACCCCCCAGAATTTTGGTGCTGCCACACCTATGTGCTTAGACAACTTCCAACAATTTTTTGTAATTAGCACCTGAAATGCATCTGCATGCTGTTCCTTGTAGCTCGATGTCTTTCCATATTCAGTAATGCCCAATGGTTGCAGAACAGTATCAGCAATCACTGCGCCGAAGAGTTCAGAAGATTTTCATTACATTTTTCTATATGCTTGGTGACGGTGTCTCATAAATGGTTTTGAATGGTTTTTGTTCTATCATTCGCGATAGCTTCACAAACTTTATCTAGATACAAGGCCATGTTGAACCCAAAAATCTGATCATTTGCATGGCAAGCAATTTCTTTAGTGCAATAACTACTGATCACATTATGTTAAGCTTCTACACGCAACTGATTTTCACACAATTCTCTTTCATCAGATAGCCGATATCTTCCCTGTCAATTTCTGCATGTTTTTATTTAGTGTGAAGCCTTTGGTAAGCAAGGGTTTCAAGTTTTTCAGGAGTAGAAAGCAGGCTTAACTGAAGCTGCATGAGCATTGTTTTCTTCATTCATCCAGAGCTTTTAAGTAGACTACAGTTTTTAAAATATATTTGCACCCACAGAGGCCATTTTCAAAATTTCAAATAATAGTTACATCATAGCCAGTGGTATGTGAGATTCTTTCCCTAAATCCATGCATGAGCCTCTTTGCAGGAATACTTTTCCTTGTTCCTTGCAGTGATAATAGCAGCCATAAAAATCCTATACTGTATTTGCCTCTTAACAATATCTGTCAACGAGTTGCGCAGGCAGGTCATGTTATTTTTTTCTTGTTGTTCCATCCTTCGTGAATGCTGAATATGTTTACCTATTTTTTTACTCTTAGATTTTGTACGTTTCTGTGGAAATAGGCATAGAAGAGGTAATTTCAGTGAAATTTGTTAGTTTTCCTCAATTATCCAGTGGTCCATCCTTACATAGAGCCGCAGGAAGGTTCTGGGGGGAGTTGCAGGAGTTCTGAAGGTCGAAAAATGGCCTTAAAATGGTGTTATGGCGATAAAGACTCCAGTGTTCCGACGTTTTCTCATCGAGCACTATCCATCGGCATCAAAATATTGCGAAAAAAGTGAAAAAGATTTTCGAAAATTGAATTCTGGGGGGTATTCTGATTTCTGGGGGATATTTTGGTTTCTGGGGGTGCACACACCCCAAAGCCTCCCTTGGAATGTGGTGGTCATGATTAGTGATATGCCTGTCTGCGGGTGTGCCCATGAGTACAATACAATAAAATCAAAGGTCTACTACTGATTTTACTAGTTCCAAATGGGTTGTTCGCTGATGAATGTTTGGTCTTTGGCCCAAGGTGGTAATCCAGTTATAACTCATGTGATAGGCCGCCATTCATGCTCGCTTTCAGCATATAGTAGAGCATTTTTTGATTTTAGCAGTATGAAAGCAAAAATGCTAGTATCCAGGAATGCTATCAAAAAGGTATTGCTCTGTTATTCCCAGGATAAAAGACATTGCTTCTCTAAAAATGTCCAGGTCAGAAATCTGACCCAATGCAGTTGCAACATGTGCAGGCTTCTAAGAAAGGTACAACATCCTGCAGATTGTAGAAAATTAGATAGTCAACTTCAGTGTTGTTTCGTATTATATTTTCTCAGTATTGCTGGAATTCATGCATAATCTAACAGTGCTGATGCATGTATTGATAAGTGAGTGTAGAATCACTTCAGGAGGCATGACTGTGTCTAACAATTTTTAAAATGAATGTAAGCACATTGATTAATAAAAGTTTGCTTTACGATAATTTGTCTTGTATGCTCTCATGAGATGACGTCTAAACTGAGAACCCCGGCTGCAACATGTGTATAGGGTGCCCAGATACCTTTGGTCAAAAATCAGGACGTTTGAAAAAAGTAGCTCTTTTCAAAATAACGTTTATTACTACAATAAAACATATAAATTCACATCTTTACTGTTAGACGATATCTGATTCAGCAAGTTATCGTCACCCTAAATCTTTATACATTTACACCACATGATAAAAATTATTTTAATTTGAAGCAAGCCACTGCTTTTTGCACTGGGAAAATACTCGATTTCCACAGCCTACGCGTTTGATGTAGGAATCGAAAAAATTAGCTATCCAGTTTTCAAATCAACAAATTTTTTGGTTTGAAACAAAGTGGACCATTTTTATCAATCGAAAAATTATTAAATTCATCAGAAGAAGCTTCAGTAATGAGTACCAGTCTAATTTGTTTCATTAACAAATAAACTTTTCATATTTAATTTCTGACCAGAGCGGTTAATAGTGCAGTTTAAATTTCATGTGATTTGGTCAGCTTTAATGAACAGAGCAATCTTGTTTATAGTAATGAACCGAGCGCAACATAATTTTACTTTACGCTCAGCGTTATTATCTTAAAATTTTTAAAAGTTTGGGACAAATCAAGACAGGAACTCATTTCAGGACAAAATCAGGACATTTCTAGGATCAGGACGAGCTTCTACAAAATCAGTACAATGCTGATAAAATCAGTACATCTGGGCACCCTTCATATGTACTAACATCAAAGAACTTGGAAATGCTAGTAGTTGCAAAATATTTGTACTTGTTTTGCAAAAATTACTTTAGATTATGATTTGTTTTCAGAATCACTGCGCACTTGTTGAATGAATTACCATAAATATATTGCATTAATAAATTACTATTTTTCCTGAATTGAATTTAGGACATGTATGTTGAGGTACAATATCAATGTAATATTTGTATGAATCAATTTATTGATTGAGCCTTTTCTCATCTAAAATTGACTTCATGCTCCTTATCACTATGCTTCACTAAAGCTTATTTTTTGCATCAAAGCCTCAATAACATGTTAAAATGTTGATAAAATATAATTTTTGTATTGAATTTTCAGATGATTGCAAAGAGACATTAAATAAATAATGAATTTATTATCTTTAAAATTTCGTCTGAAGTCTAAAATTATCTGCTTGCACTGCTCCAAGAAATAGGCTGATGCTTCATGACCAAATCCAATTTTCAAAGAAATTTCCATACATTTTTTGACAAGGTTAGCTTAAAATAGTCTATTAAATTGCTAAATTGTTGTTCACTTGCAACATGTACTTCATATTCCAGTCTCAGAATTTATTTCTTCAGCTGATAAATTCTGCCACAATACTATGCTTTGTTTTGCCATGCTTTTAATGAACTTTTACATGGTTATTCAATAGTCTGCTCTACTAAAAGATTGCCTGCACATAAAGCAGATATCCATGTAAACACTAAATATGTATCTGAAGCAGCAATTGGTGGAGTATTTATAAATCAGTATATAGGATACCAATAAAAGTCAACATTTGCTTGAATAGTTTTTGGCATTATTTGTCAAGAAAGTTCAAAAACAATGTTGACTTAAAATATCCCAGTATACACTGTGCCAAACAACTGAAAAATGAAAATTATCATTCCACAATTTCTGATTATCTTGAGTCATCTGCATTGTGTGTTGCTTTATAGCTATGTTTTCATGAAGTTCTACATATGAGCATCATTTTATAAAATTTCATACTCGGCACCACAAAAGTTCAACACTAGATATTTGCCAGTATTCCCTCATGCAATGTCTAGAGGACACAAATTCTACTTTAATATCAATTTTTGGTATTGCAATTTTTTGGCCACCTTTTTACTTCATTTACTGCATTTGTTACTTGAACTAGTTTTTTTAATTGTGTGAAATTGTCTTTGCATGCTACCACTAACTGATCCCTCCATTTATACAACTTTTAAGGAAACAGCCAGAGTGACTGCATCTACTTGGGAAAAGTTCTTTTTAATTCTGAAAAATGTTACTTAAACTTTCCAAGTAATTATTAGTTACTTGATTACATTTATATGCTTGATACAGCACATCATTCACAGCTTTAGTTGTCCAAATAAGGCAATCAACACTTGTCAACTTTCTCCCCTAATATATACGGGGCAGTTGGGCTAATCTTTAGGAAGGAGTTTTGTCCTCCAGAAGAGTGAGTTTGATGTGATCAGGCTTCAATTTTAAAGAATTTTAGTTATCACATATCTTTCAGCAATCTCTGAAATACACATTTAGAGAATAATTCCTTTTTAAATTGAATGATTGCTCACAAGACAAGTATATTTACTGCTGCTACATGCTGCACTCAAGTTGAGTAACTAGCACCTCACATTTAATCAAAAACAAGGGGCTTATGAAGAACATATAAACCTGGATCCAAAATGTGTAGAATTACCATGCTCTGCCTAACCTACTTTAGGGTGTTGTAAAGAACTTATCACATACGAGTGCATGGAGTTTGCAGCTTTGCACTTTGGAAGCTGTAGTTGGTCTGAATCGGCTTTCCAAAAATATTACAGGAATCTGCCAGGAATCTACCGTATACCTCTGTTTCAAAATAGTTGTTTCAGACACTTGCCCAAAGAAATGCTTACATGGTAAAATATGAAATTAGCTAGTAATGCTCCAGCATATAGTACATTTTATATAAGACTTGCCCTGGCCGTTTTTGGTTTAGACCCATCCCTGGCTGGGTTCGATTTTTAGGCCCAATCAATCACTGCCTACCCCCAGATCATGCACTGACAACACTCCACCAGAATTTAGGCACTGGTGTTGTATTGTAGTAGGATCTCATTTGCATAAATTTTGCAGATTAAAATTGTCAGTTTGAGATCTTTTGGGTTGAATGACAGCTTTGCTGTAATGCCTGGCAAGGATATGAAATTGTTCTGTATTAGAGAGAAAGAAGGCAGAAAAGCTAAATATTTTGAAAATTACTTCTGCCACTCTTTCTAAAAATCAAGGAATGAAATGTTAAATTATATGAGCAGAATATAAAAAATTATTGGATTACTCTCATTTTGTGCAACTTGCCAAACCACGGATGGCAATCCCATGAATTTTCAAAGTCCACTGATGTCTGTAGAAGTTATCCACTTAATTATAAATGGCAGTCATCAAAGTATCAGAATGATACACACACAGTTATTTGCTTGTGAAGTGATGAAAGACCTTGCTTCATTAGTAGTGATGTAAAAGATCATCTGGATCTGATCTTTTATCCAGATTCAGATCCAGATCCAGATAATCTGGATTGGGATCTGGTTATTTTCTGATCAGGTTATCTGATCTGGATCTGGATCTGCCAGGAAATCAGAACTCGATCTTTATCTGGATCTGTTTAGTCAAGTTATATCTGGTTAAAGAGATCAGAAAGTTATTTTTGCGCAATGGTATTCTTTTTGTTTTACGATTTACTGTAGGTAGGTTATCTAAGTAGTTGTAGCCTTACATGCACATAGGCTTGGGGGTTCTGCAGAAGGTTTTTACCCACCCCCAAATCTGTGTTGACCTTTCCCCCAGAATGGCCCATAAAGTGCCACTGACCATACGTGGGGCAGCAAGAAAATTCTGAGGGGGTTGCTGAATTTTTTTGAAGGTCGAAATATGGCCTTAAAAATGGTGGTTATGGCGATACTGAAAACACTACATTTTTCGACGTTTCTCATCAAGCACTATCCATTGGCATCCAAAAAATTGCGAAAAAGCGAAAAAAAATTTTCAAAAATTGAATTCTGGGGGGGTATTTTGATTTCTGGGGGGCATTTTTGGTTTTTCTGGGGTGCCACCCCCAAACCACGCCAGGTGTGCCACTGACCACCCTTAATTTTTTAGTTTTGAGAAAGAAATTTTAAAGCTTTGCAGAAAAGAAACATAAGTGATAAAAATGTATTAAAGGTTGTTTTTTCCACATAAATGATCATCAGAATTGACTCGTGAGAGACTTTATTGCCTAAAAATTGGAACATTTTGAATTTTTTCGAGAAGCTCTTGTTGAAAAAGTTGTTTCAGAGGATGCACAACATCAAGAAACGTCTATAAGCAATGTTTTCAGTGCCCATAGTGACCTTTTTATTGCTTTTTTTTATGTTTGAAAAAAATTAAGCTTGACCCTGCCTAGAATTTCTATGCTGTACATGTATGGTTTTAGTAGGTGCATCTGTCATTTTTCATGAATTTTAATAGTGTTTTCCTTTGTTGAATTGGAATTAAGCAGATTTCTTAATAGTATTGCATTTCGTGTTGTCAATGTTGTAAGAGATAAGGATTTTTGCAAGATAAAAGATAAGAGATAAAGTTGAAATTTCAAAAATCTAGAAGATAAAGATAAAGATTAAAAATTAAGAAAGATAAAGATAAAGACAATTTGCAAGATAAAGGAATCAAAAAAGTCAAAGATGAAGCATAGAAAGATAAAGTGTAAATATGGTTGCCTGGACCTATTTGACTGATGTACATAAACGTGGGGTTGAAGTGCAATAAATGAGGTGGGTGATGCAAAGCGGCCAAAGGCGTTAAGCTACATAAATGTAGGTTTGGGGGTTTACCCGTGGTACCTGATTGACACACGTACCTACCACTACTACTGGCTGACAGCAAGTCACTTCTTTCTTTTCACAAGCATCAAAACCCTGCTCTGTGCAACTGTATACAAAGTATAGTCGCAACAGTTATTGATTTTTTCAAACTTCTTATTTTTCCCAGGATTAGACTTATAGGCTGCTTCATTTATTCGAGAGCTTTTTAGTTAATTTCTTTAAAAGCTACAGTAACCAAAACAAGACAAATTACTGTAATTCGGCAGATCAGATAAGTGAGGGCAAGTGGCTGGAATTCTTCCATTTTTAATGCACTAATCCGCCCAGATAAATTTAATTCAGGCATTTAATCAGTGCTGGGGCATACTACAGTAAGTGCGCTAAACAAAAAGCTGTTAACTGGAAATGAACCCGGGTTGCTTCGACTACAAGCAGAGGTTTTACCACTAAGCTATGCGGGACTTTGTGACATTAGCATGCATGGC